>QLTV01001003.1:465498-540917 GCA_003457575.1 Thermophis baileyi
CCGCTGCGCCCACCCAGTCACATGACCACCAACCCACGTCCACCCAGTCACATGACCACCAAGCCACGCCCACCCAGTCACATGACAACCAAGCCACGCCCACTGAGTCACATGACCACAAAGCCACACCCACCCAGTCACATGATCATGAAGCCACACCCACCATCACATGATCATCAAGCCATGCCCACAAAATAAGCCACGCCCACAGAACCGGTAGTAAAAAAAATTAGAACCCACCCCTGGTTGTGACATACATCTTTCCCTCCTCCAACTTACCAGTCAAACATAGGTTGCCTCTTACATATGACTGATCTCACAAAAAATGCACCCTGGCTAATACATTTGTTTAATTAATTGGCTATACAGATCAGGTGACGCAAAGCTGGAGGATTACTCAGAAATGCCTGCTGAATCTGTCTTTTGTCAAAAAGGCAAAATGTGCATCATGATGTTGTAATGCGAACTCTGCCTCTTATGTATAAATACGATATCACAATGCAAGTACAAAAGGGGCAGGCTTTGTGTCCTGATGTTGCAACAAACATTTCATTATTTGGTCCCCAAGAATATGAATGAGAGAGAAAAAGAGAGAGGCAGGCTCTTCAAAGGCCATGTCTTTGTACTTGCATTATATTAAATAATCTTCAAAAAAAGTCCTGCAAATTCTTTTTTTTAACATTTGTTTGAAATTAATTTTCTAAGCCTCTTGAACTAAAGCTAACATTCCTTAAAATTGAAAAGTTATCCCAAATAGTATATTTCCAAGGAACATTAGCCCGATTCTACTCAGCTATGCATTTAGCCTTGCCTCTATGTCAGGGCTGTCAAACTCCTGGCCCACGGGCCGGATGCGTCACATGCTGGCCACGCCCATGCCCGGTTTAGTGAAGGGGGAAAAAGTCCCGATATGTCACGTGATGCTGCCGTGACGATGTGAGTTTGACACCCCTGCTCTATGTCATTCAGTTCCTCCTGTATCTCATGTGACAAGAATGGACTTTTACAGAAAACTACCAGGAAAATAAAGCAATCTCTCTATGCAATACTATTTTTAAAGAAAATTCCACAGAAAAATGTATGCTATTTTATCTCCTTGTTATTTTTTTAAATAAATTTTGTAATTTTTTTAAAAGCTACAAATGAAAATAAAGAGGTAACACAAAACATAGAAAATATGAATACAATTCACATAAGGCTATAGATAAAAAGACTAGCTAATCCAAAACAATATTTTATATGTAAATATGAAAAGAATAAAATAAAAATGGGGGGGGGAAATAAGGGACACTGTCTATAATACAAATATGGTTATATCTTAATGCCAATTACTGCATGTAAATTGTAGAACACACACCTAAAATAAGAGGGTTGAAATATCCAATAATACTAAAATGGTCTTAATTATCTAAAATCTTGCCTGAAGAACCTACTTCTGTTACTTTATTGCCAATGACAAGACTGAAAGAATACCATAGGCTTGCTAAGGCCCATCCACTGTATTTTGTACAACATTTGAATCTCAGTAGGGCAGAAACAGAGGTATCTGACTTCCCTACCTTCATCTCACATCATAATAGGTTTTTGAAGTATTCCTCATCATTTTCTCTGTGGAAAATATCGAGAACAGGTACAGCTGATGATGTCCTGTTTTGAATTCTGACTCATTTCATGTGTTAGCCGGTTCTAAGATTACAATACTTTCATTTCTAAAATGTCGTTTTAGAACCCATATTTTTTCAATAGCCATATCCACCAGGAACCACAAGTCATTTCAGTTCTGTCTTTCTTACTTGAAAACAAATGCTTTGTTTAATTCTCTACATTGTATCAAAATGTTCTTAACATTTGGGGCTATTCTGCAATGTTTCTTCCCCATTTACCAATAAAAAATGAATACTATAGTTCCAGGTTATTTTAACTTGGGTAGCTTCTAAACCAGAATGATCAAGTGGTTTTGGTCTGATTCTAAAAATGAATTAGAATCATCAGTAACTCTATAGTTAAATAAATTTAGATGTAACAGAGAGGGGCGAGACCACAAATTGTAGTTTGGCTGTTGGGACACTTAGACCATACTTTTTAAGGTAAAAAAGTAGTATGTTAAGGCATTGTGAGCCATAGAAATTAAGCCATTTTTTAAAAAAGCAGTGCGTACCAATTTTATAGTACTTGAAAAAGGTAAACATAAATGTAAAGCTTCCATACATAAATGTTTAATACGTGTATAGACCATATAATATCTGTTAATCTTGAAGCTGTTGCCTCATTTTTCCATACTTTCCTTCTCCTTCCTGCTCCCCCAAAGAAGAAGAAGAAGAGGAAGAAGAAACAGTCAAAGGTCCCATGGCTGATGACCCCAAACCTGAGGCTCCCCTTGATGAGAAGTATGAGAAAAGGAGTGAGCCTGCTGAGCCTTTGGAACAAACAGAGGGTTTCTCAGAGGCCCAGCAGGATTCCCTTCCTGAAGATCAAGTGGATCACAATGAGGAAAATATAATCCTCATTGGAAAGGAAACCTCAAAAGCAAAACTGCCTTCCTCCGGTGAGGAAGGTATGCCTGCATTAGGGACTTGCATGTCTTGGCTGCATAGGAGCTGCTCTTCAGTTTTCTCCCCATTCTCTCATTGGCTTTTCTTCCCATTGATTTGTCCTCATGGTTAATGCTCTTGTTATTATGCTTGAAGAGTGTGCACATGGCAAGCCAAAGGCTGTATGATGACATGGTTTCCCACCACTGCAGTAGATTCCTGACTTTTTAAGGGAGTGTTTTCTACTCATGATACCATTTGCAGTGCAGCCAACCTGATATGCCATCCCTTGTCCCTCCTCGTTGCAGATGTGTTTGCCAGTCACATTGCTGATATCTGTGTCTTTATATATATTTCATTTCATTTTGGTACGGAGGTTCATCTGTTTTTCATTTCAAGAAGCAAACTGATTAACCCTGACTATGGCGTAAAATGCTTACTTTGTAAAGTTCGTTTGTGCTGTGCAATCTACTTTTGCTTATGCTTCAATACATTCTGCCTCAATTTCCCTAAGGCTATTGCTGCTTATATCATATCTTTACCATTCATTGCAGCCCACCATAACACTTGTTTGCCATTGCCAGGATTTTGAGTTTGCATCTGTTTTATCCTTCTTTCCAGCTGTTTATCTGAGTGGAAGTCCCAGTGTGAGAAGAAAATTCACATGAATCACATTGGATATTATAGTGAAGGACTAAATATAAAGCTCATAAATTTTCATTGACTTATATTGCTTATTCTTAATAAACCAGATTAAATGTGGTCTAGATATATACTCACATTTTTCTCCACATAATAACACAAGCCCTTGAACAAATAATTGTGCACTGGTTAAACCTAATTTTCATTCAAGGAATATTTGTGTGAAGTCTAGTTAAGGCTCTCATAGCTGAACATATATCACAACAGCTGCAACTGTTACAGAATTAACTTTGCTTCTTCTTACTTCACTGAGGATTCATCATCCCTTGACTATATCAACAAACAGGTAAACCAAGCTAGTTGTGATAGGGAACATACATGAACATAATCTCAAGTAATGAGAATTTTGTGATCAGGATAGTTTAGTTTGGGATTCCAGCATTGGAAAGAATTAATATTCTCTTCTTCCACATGACTTTTCCTTGTTTACATTTCCCCTCCATAGGTATTTGACACCTTAGTTTACTGTTAACATTTTTTTAAAAAAAATGAAAGATTCTAGTCATTAATGAATCTTCACATCATTTGTGTCAAAAGTGACTTATCTAATGAAACATACAATAAAATAATTGAAAATAAGTTATTTTACTGAGTCACTAGATAAGACAGGGAGAAAGTGTAGGAATGACATTCATTTTCATGTGCATTAAATGAATTTAGTTAATTCATTTATTCCCTTAAATCAAGGGATAATTTGAAATTAATTGTCAAAGATGATAGATTCCCATGCAGACTTGGTAAACTTGAAAACAGACTAGCTTATCTTTGTGAGTCCATTCAATAGAATATTTGTGAGCCAAAACTAATTTGCTACATTCACTGATATGATCTAAATTGTTTGTAATTTTCCTAGGAAAGAATTAATGGTTGGAATGAGCTGTAGTAGAATGTTCACTGAAAAATCAACCTTTAATGAAAGGTATAATAATAATAAATAGGAAATAGGATAACAAAAAATTGGACTATCCAATGACTATCATATGCTTACAACATTGTGTAAGACTATGGTGGGTATTTACACAAAGAGAAAGAGAGAAGAGGGAGGGAGGGAGAGAGAGAGAGAGAGAGAGGGAGGGAGGGAGGAAGAGAGGAAGAGAGGAACAACAAAACACTTGAAGTAATTCAAACATAGGCCTAGCTTTTGGGGTCATTAGAAACCAAGCAGAACCTTGAAAATTAAGAAAGGAGGCTGACACTTTGCTACATGTCATCTTGTCTCTCACTCTCAGTCTAATGCATGTATTTTAATTTGGAAAAAGGAATTGGCAAACATCAAGAATGCCCAGCTGGCACACGTTCTCTGGGTTTTTAGTTATGAATCTTTCCCAGCTCTATCTGCAGGAGACGGGGATTGATCCTGGGATATTTTGGGTGCTGAATTTTTCATCTTGGGAGCAATGAAGTCTATGGGAAATGTAAATAATAAAGATCCAATGCTTTTTTCCCCCTGCCATGTGTTTTGGGGTCACAAAAATGCCCTGTGCAGAGCATTTGAAAGAGCATATTTGAAAAGACCATTAGTGCAAGCAAAGCACTGCCCTTTGAATCAGCTGTGTCCCCTGGAAAGCTCTCACGGCTGCTCTGAAGGCTGTCCCTAGATGTTTCTACCTTCATATGGCTACACAGCTCTTTTTCCCTAGCAGCCCTAACAGGTGTACATGTAGGTGCAGAGAACTAGAGGCACCTGTTGAAGCAATCATGACAGCTTCCCAAATGATGCAACTACTATACTTTAATGCTTTGCTTCAAGGAAGGGTACTTTACTTGCACCAGCATACTTTATGAATTAGTTCTTTATGAATGCTTTGCTCAGGCATTCCATTTATTATTATTTAATCATAGATTTCTAAATTGTGTTTTTTTTTTCTAAGGCAGAAATTGTTTCCCATTATGGAAGATTCAAAACAAAGCAAGCAAACATGTTTTTCTGTTTCCAGGCAATATATGTATGTCTTTTCTTAGTCTTTTGTAGAACTGTCCATCCACTGGCTAAAAAGTAGGCACAAGCTTCCTTTCCAACCAGAAGCAATATATTTTTGTTTTGAAGCTCAGCTTCCAGAGGGATAAGAAGCTGTCTATCTTTTTTTTAATAACTGTTGGGAATCTAGGCATTATGATTCATCAGGGAGCTGATCTGTTTCCTCCACCACCTTATAAAGTCCACAGAAATTAATGGGTTTTACTATACAAATGAAGCAAGTATAATTCTTCACAGAGCACACCATTTTCATTTTCACAGCCATTAATTCTAACTGCATTTTTAAAAATTAAATCTGTTCATTGAGGATAGATTGTTCAAGGACTATTACAATATACAGTAATAGTCTACAATACTACAATTGACTACAATATAGTAGTCAAAACTGCCAGACTTAAAGATGGTTCATGGTTCATCATCACACTTCCAGAGGTATCTAGTCAATCATTGTTGGAGCCAGAATTCTGGATTGGACATTGCTTTCCATCAAGCCATTTATCTCAGATGTTCATCAGCTAGAAGAAGCATTTTTTTTTTCAGTTCTGACCCAGGAGGCTACTCTGCATATGGAAGCCAATTTCCCAGTGTGGAACTGATTCTAAGAATTATATTGTGTGGCTTTAAACTGCTTTATTTCACTGCTTTCAGAATGCTGTTTATTATTGGAGTTCTTTATCCTGAGTCTGAGGAGGTTACAAAATCATTAAAGAATTCCAGTGTTGCAAAATGCAATTTCTCTGGGAAATAAATCAAGGGCAGAAGATTACATTAGAAATACGAGAAATCCTTCCAATTGTGGTAGTGTTTTTCCTCCAGTTTTCTCCTTTTAGAAAAATCATTTCCAATATCTTGCTGCTCAGATGTATTGGACAATAACTCCTATATATTTCACAATCCATACTTCCTAACCAGCTTTGCAAATGGAGAAGTTCATTGAAAAGGATGCTACTAACATTTGTATGTTTTGCAGCCCAATTCAGATGCCTCACTGATCCCTGGGCTTGCCAGTAATTCTGGAGAAATGTGCACATTTTTAATTCTTTCAAAATAAATATGCCTTTTGCTGCATACTGAGCTGAAATGTTTCCTACTGAAATAATTAAGAATTCAATGCCAAGGTCCGATCTGGTCTTTAAATATGTATAAATGGGTAGCCATTATTACACCCTGATGTGTGTGTCTGTGTCTGTGTGTATTGTACATACAGACACACACACACACACACACACACTCCCAATAATTGATTTGGGAGAACTTCATAAAATGTTTTGAAAAAGTGCTGTTATATAAATTAGGGTTACGTTTGCTTCAAAAATGATTTGGAATTACTGTTTTATACCTCACTCAAGTGCAAAAACAATGCCTATTCATTAAAACACAGTTGCCTTTTTTTCAGTATACCATTTTAGCCCAAAAAAAGATGTGGTTACTACTATAAATACTTCTAAAGACGCACTTCTTTAAGAACTTGATTTATTAAAATTAATTTATATTTTCTTCAGGTGTCATGAAAGTCCAAGAAAAGATATGCATGCTTGAATGAATAGCAGTGAGGTATTGTCCTTGGGGTTGAGAGAAGTATGGAACACTTCTTCTGAGTCACTGTCAAAGCCTGCAACAGTCATACAATAAATGTTAATGTGTAATATACACAAAGATTAATAATTGAATTCCATTATTTTTAAATGTTAAATATTCAGTCTTGGTTTTTCAGCAATGTTTCAGAGTTGCAGTACAGTGATTTTGTATGAAACAGTTGTAGGTATAAACATTCTATCATAATCTTGTGTTTCTCAAGAATAGTTTTATGATACTAGAATTTTTAAAAAATGTATTTAAAAAGCAGTCCCCTCATTCCCCAATTTGTGCGAAAAGTTGATTGGTATATCCATTTCAGTTTTACCATGATTTGGCCAGAGTCAGACAAAAGGAATAATGTCATTAAATGGATATAGGACTTTGAATTTTAAATATAGCACATAAATGCATTCACACATATACACATAATTATATTCATATTTGTTATATTCCAGAATCTTATCTCAACTTCATTGCATGGTAAAGTTTTCTAAGGTGAAGTTGGATTTATTTTTAATCTAATAATTATTACAAATATAACAAAATACAGCTAGGTTTATCAATATAAGATTATTAATAGTGCACTGAGAGAGTAAAACAATAACAAAGTAAACAGATCTCTAATAAGTTTTTCTAGTTGCATGTAGCCATATTTTTATGACTTTGCCATGCCACATTATGCTATAAACTACTTTTATAAATGCTTTCTGTAAACTGTTCTAAAATCCAATGCAACAACTACAGATTTACTTTCAGCCTCGAAGATGGAAATCCATGGACAGGAAGGTACGAGCCTTTTCGCAGCTACATCCTTGAGCACCAAGGAAGAAGAGAAAGGAAGTAAACCCAGTGAGCACCCCGTCCAAGATGCCTTAGTTCCACAGCCAGCAAAAACAGAGACTATAGAAATGAGAGAACCACAGCTCACAGGAGAAGAGATGACATTCCCATCTCGGTTGGGAGAAACTTTGGATGCCACTCTGCAAAAGAAAGAAGAGAAGGCTTCCACACCTCAAGAGCAAAGAGATTTGTCAACAGAGTTGCATAAGAAAAGTACACTAGATGAAAAGGCCACAGAGACCCAGAAACCTGCAACAGAAGCATCACCCTTGGAATCTAAAGATGATCAGATGACTATTACAAAAAATGACTTTACCTCTCCTGCAAGCATTGGTTCTTCTTTGCCCTCAGAATCTATAGTGGACATAGGCACAGTAACAAGTGCCTTTTTTCCTGAAATCTTACCAGGTGTTCGACATACGTCTGAACCAGAAGAGAGTAGCAAAACAACACAAAAGTCTGCTATTACAGAGATTACCAAAGACCTTTCAAAAGATCAAACAATGAACAAAGAGCACATAAAAATACAGGAAGAAGATTTTGCAGTGGTGGCTACAAGTGCCTCACAAGCCATTGTAGAACAAACTCCAAGTCAGGTTCCCCTTTGGGAAGAAGAGAAAGATATGACCGAGGATGAAAGTGATGAAGAGAAGTACTCCATGTCCAGTAGACAGAGGCTCAGAGAATTGGATGATCAACCTTTTGCTGTGTGTGACCAAAAACCAACCATTCTGAGTAAAGAAGTTATGGGAAAAGACATTGATCCTAAAGAAGCATATGATGCACACAAAGCAGATTTGGGGATAACTGGGGAATCAACAACATGGAATATTAAAAAAGATGAGAAAACACATGGTGCTGAGGTCATGGCAGACCGATTCAGTAAAGATTTTTTCCCTGAAAAATATGAAGAGCGTTTGGATACCGCTGCATTACATGAAACAATAGAGAAAGCCCCATCTGAAGCACATAAAGAGCCTCAGGAAGACAAACGTTCTGAAAAAGAAGGGAAAGGTAAAGTGTTTCCTGTTACAGATTCAGATCCCCACCAAATGAGGATAGAAGAAGATAAATCAGGTATGTCTACATATTTTGAAACTTCCACTCTTAAAGATGAAGTTATCAAGAGTGATAAAGTACAGCAAGGCAACGATTACTATGAACTGACTGATTCAAAAGACCAGATTTATGATATTTACCATAAAAATTCCCTTGTATCTAAAAAGGAGACTGATGACTATCAGCCAGATGCACACCAGCAGCCCAGTCCACCTGCTCATCAAATTGGATACAGTACCCTTGCCCAGAGTTTCCCAGAAGATGATGCTAAGGAACCTAGCTCTCCTCCAGAAAGAATGTATACTATTGACCCAAATGTGTATGGAGATAAGAGAGAACTCCACAGTAAAAATAAAGATGACTTAACTCTCAGCAGGAGCTTAGGGCTTGGTGGAAGATCCGCTATAGAACAGAGGAGTATGTCAATTAATCTCCCAATGTCCTGCTTAGATTCTATAGCACTGGGATTTAACTTTGGACGTGCTCAGGATCTTTCACCTTTAGGTTCAGATATTTTAGATACGGCTAGTGGAGATGAAGGCGATGATTACTTGCCTGCCACCACCCCAGTAATAGAAAAAGCTCCCCCCTTCCCAACAGAAAGTAGGGAAGAAGAAGAAGAAGAAGCAGAAGAAGAAGCAGAAGCAGAAGCAGAGAGGATAGAAGAGTCCAAATTTAAAGAATCAGCAGAGATTCAGGTGGAGCCTTTATATGAATCGCCTTTCCTAGCTAAAGATTATTACAAAAATGGAACTGTAATGGCTCCTGACTTACCTGAAATGTTAGATTTAGCTGGCACAAGGTCAAGAGTAGCATCTGTGAGTGCAGATACAGAGGTAGCACAACAGAAATCTGTTCCTTCAGAGGTGGTTGTTGAGGACAGCTCTGCAGTTCAGCAGCTTATGACTGATGAAAATCACATGACTCTAAAAGCTGACAGTCAAATAGAAGATTTAGGCTACTGTGTTTTCAACAAATACACAGTACCATTACCATCTCCAGTTCAGGACAGTGAGAATTTGGCAGGAGAAAGCTGCTCTTATGAGGAGAAAATGAGGAGAGGTGTAGTTACAGATCTCTCATTGATAGAAGTGAAGTTGGCAGCAGCTGAGAGGTCCTGTGAAGAAAAAGAGGTCTCTGAGGACTCCACAGTTTGGGGCCAGGACTTTGAACAAGAGAGAAAAGCTATTGATAAATTAGATACTGTGTTAGAAAAAAGTGAGGAACAAGCTGATGCTAAAGATGTATCTTTTCCTGAAGAAACAGCACATGAAATAAAGCTTGGTTCAGAGCTAGTAGATGTTAATGATAAAACTCTAGTCGAGCCAGAAAAAAATTCTTCATTAATTGAGAAAGAGGAAAATGCTATTCATGTTGCTGCAAATATAGATAAGTCAGAATTGTCCTGCAAACCAGACTATGATGCTATAAAACATGATATGGATTCTGCTGCTCGGCAAGTGGAACAGGAGTATCAGAGTAAATTAGGAGGTCATATCACTGAATTAGTTTCAGAGCAGAATAAAGAAGATCCAGAGAAGATCCTCTTTACATTACATCAAGAACCTGATCTATGTGCAAAATTGGAATCTAATCATATGAAAGATACAGCTAAACTTTCTGAAATTGAAATTAAGGAAAAAGGCCCTAAGCCTGATCTGGTGCACCAAGAAGCAGTAGATAAAGAAGAATCATATGAATCAAGCGGAGATAATGGTCAAGTGCAAGAGGGATTGTCTGGAGAAATTTCAAAGCCACATGAGGACAAAATACAACGAGAAAGCCCATCTTTACCAGAGGAAGAACATGCAGCACATTTTCCATCGGGACAATCTGCTACAGAAAAAAGTATATCGAAAGTTATTCAAGAAGAAACAACAGAAACTCAAATGGAGAGCATAATAGAGCATACAGTAGATCAGGTAGATAATGTGACGATAACTGGCACTGAGAATGTTGAGAAGTTACCCCATGATTTAAAATATGAGAAAGCAAAAGAAAAAGTGGAAGAAGAACAAAAGGAAGAGCTTAAGCAAATGGAAGAACAAGAGGAAGAAGTAAAACATACAAAAGAGGAAATCAAACACAGGGAAGAACATGAAAAAGATATTAAAAATGTAGAACAACATGAAGACATTAAGCATGTGAAGCAACATGAAGTAGAGATTAAGAAAGATGAATATGAAGAAAAGACTAAACAAAAAGAAGAGGAAGAGATCAACCAAGCAGAAGGACAAGAGGAGGAAAAAGATCAAGAGGAGGAAACCAGTAAGCAAACGAGTAAAGAAGAGGACTTGGAGAGACCCAGTGAAGAAGTATGTAAAGCTATCCCTGTGGAGATACCTGAGCTCAAAGGAGTAATAGAATCTGTTGTTACAGTTGAGGACGATTTCATTACAATTGTACAGACAACCATTGATGAAGGAGAAGCCAATTCCCACAGTGTTCGCTTTGCTGAAACTGCAGAGGCTGAAACAGGCGGAGAAGGTTTCTGTACTGAAGAGCTGGATATGGAGGCAGAGGTTATTGCTCATGTTGAAGCAGACTCAAAAGAAAAGTCTTTGGAACCTCCTGGCTCAGCTGAACAGGAAGAAATCCCAGTAACTGATGACAAGACAGAAATATATGACGATTATAAAGATGAAACAACAATCGATGACTCCGTCCTGGATACCGACAGCATATGGGTGGATACACAAGGTGTGCCTTATGCTTTTTCATTCATTCATTTTGCTTTCAATATACTATATTAATAATGAAAAATAATTAATGATAGTGCAGTCATGAATGTTATTGAAATAATACAAGCATGAATCAACCAAATTGTTTAAAAGATTATATCCCAGCAAAGTACAAATAACTAATCCTGTTTTTGTTATAATTTACTCTGATCCTGCAGATGATGATAGGAGCATCATGACAGAACAGTTAGACACTGTTCCTAAAGAGGAGAAATCAGAGAGAGAATTGCGGAGACCATCTCTTGATAAACATAAAAAAGAAAAACCTTTAAAAACTGGGAGAGGCAGGATGTCTACTCCTGAAAGAAAAATAGCTAAAAAGGAACCTAGCACAGTCTCCAGAGATGAAGTGAGAAGGAAAAAAGGTTTATATAATACTTGCTCTTTTTCCTTTTATGCTGTACTGTGGGTTGCTCATCTGTATACTTTTTCATTAAGGACATACATTTGTGCTAACAGTATGACATATGATCCATACTACTTCCATCGCTTCACTTTTATGCTGGTGGTAACAGCAAATAAACATACAAGTAGAAATTCATATTCTAAGATTCATTAATATTGTCAGCATCATATTATCTACCCTAATAATATTGGTGCTGAGTATCCATGTAGCAGTATTTCTACCTCATTAATTATCATGGCTTCCATGTGAGTACTCTCAATTCTAATCTTTACTAAAAAAAAGAGAGAGAAAGAGTTGTCAGTAGGTATCCAGAAGACTTCATTTAATTTGAATCAAGGTAAATGTCCAACTCTCTGAATCAAACCGTATCAGTCAAACCACAGCTAGGTTGGGAGCCTTCAAAAGTGAATGTCTCACAAGGATCTCCTTGTGCGTAATGTACATCGGTGCTCCTTTCTTTCCATAGCTTCATACGTTGCCCAGCATTGAGGCTATCTGAGATGTTCAGACAATGGATCAGAATGACACACGGGTACAGATTGGAATAGAAAGAGTTTGCTTTCCCACCCTATTAAAATAATATATGCATTTTCAGTAAGATTGTGTAATTTTGGAAGGGATGTGTATTGATAGGATGACAGAATTGGTGAAAGCTGTAATATCTTAAATATAGATCATGTGGGCATTGGTACACTCAAGTCAGAGTTAAAAGGCTAAGTTGGCACCAGCAGCCAATATGTTGATTTGTTGAAATATATTTCTACTTACAATTTTTTTATTTCTGATTGTATGCTCTTGTTTTCTTGTCTATAGCTGTGTATAAGAAAGCTGAACTTTCTAAAAAAGCTGAAGTTCAGGCTCACTCTCCCTCCAGGAAAATCATTTTAAAACCTGCTATCAAACATACTAGACCAACTCATCACTCCTGTGTTAAGCGGAAGCAGACAGGTGACTGTGCTGTCTTGAATTTATGCAATGTGGCTGGCAAACATAGACATTACTATTCTCATTATTATTATTTGTAGTCTCATTGCTCTATTGGCTGCTCTAATTTTGATTTCGATTTTTTTCCTCTCTAAGAGTTTTTCAGCTCTCATGAATGATACTGCTTTTTTTTGTATCATACTCTTCATTTATTATTATTCGGAGGCCATGATCATGAATGCTTACCATGCTTGGACTTCCCAAGTTCTGTAGCTGTTCATTGTTGATAATAGTGCTGTATAAATCTCTCTATTTTGCTTTGCTTTGTTTTTCATTTTTGCTCTGTTCTGGTGGGAAAGTGCAAATGGCTTTGAACCATGTTTTACATTTTTCCTTTATTCTTTTACTGTTTTCCTTCTCATGCATAATAATAATTGCGACATTATTCCACTTTGTATTTATATTGTGTACCATAACTCTTTCAAATTGATGGCTGATTTGTTTGCTAAAATTGTTATGTATTAAAGCACGGAATCTGAAACATATAGCTATTTTTGAACAGAAAACTTTCCTGAATATGAATATTTGCTTACAGTGAAAAACGTAGAAAATACAGGAAAAGAAAATGAGGGACTACTTGCAGCTAATTATACACCTGTAGTTATTTAGGAGAGAGGAGCTTTTGGAGTTGAAGAGATTAATGTAAATAATTCACAAGGAGCAAGATTTGTGCAAATCCTTTTCAGGACAGATTTGCACACTTGTCAATTGTACTTGGGTGACCATGCAAAAATTGATTGAAATATGCATCTTAGAATTACATATTTGGTCATGTATGCTTTTTATTGCAATCAAAGGAGAGATAACTAAATACTACCCTTGATCTCTTTATTTTATATACAGAATTACAGTGCACATGAGATAATGTTACTAATTCCAGGAAAATATTTTTCCTGAGAATTCCAAAATATTTCTCCTCTAGTGTGTCTGTGGATATAAGGTTATAAAACCGGAGTGCCAATCCATAATTTATAGATGAAAAGAATCTTGTTAACAGATTATATTCACGCATCTCCAATCTAATGCTAAGTAATAATTTAAAGCCAGAGAGGTTCTGGTAAATTCATTCCTCATTACCTTTATTGACAAAAAGCTATATTTTATAAGATTACAGTACAAATTTGTCCTTACTGGACCTTCTGTACAACTCACCCATATATTATAATCTATTGCAATGCAGAACTTTTTGTGATTAATGCATATTTCTCTTGATTGAAGAGGTTGATAGTACATTATATATAATTCAGATATCTAAATGACAATGTCTGGATTCCAATAACTGTAGGTCTTGACTCTTGGGGTTTCATTTAGGTTGTATATTTTCTTAAAACTATTGATAAAATAAACCTGAAATCATGATAGATTAAACAGGCAAACCTATTTTTTTTTAAAAAAAAATTGCATCTGCCTTCTTTCTTCAAATTTCCAAGAAGTTCTCTATGATAGGGGTCCCCAACCTGTGGGGTGCGGCCTATTTGCAACTGGGCCATGTGAGTGGTAGGCCGGTGCACTCACAGCCCCACTCGCAGCTGGCCCTCGCAGCCCATCCCTCACACAAATTAAGCTGTGCACACCCCTGCATGCCCGCATGCCCCTCGCACAAAACCTCCCCCCTCCAATGCTGGCCCACCAACCCGGAAAGGTTGGGGAATGCTGCTCTATGAGAAGCATCCTGACTCCCTATGTAAAAACAAAAGAAGACTCCTTTTTCTTTAAAAGTCTTTTGCATTGTCTTGTTGTCTTTAAAGAAGATGGTAGTGGGCAATGAATGTGCCTTTTTTCCTACTTTGGTATAAGGTCCATAGGTTTCTATATCCAAAAGTAGGAATAAATACCAGTTAAATTTCCTATGAGGACAGCATTGGGCAAAATGTAGCATAGCAGTGACAACAGAAATGCATGTCCTTCACACATTTGTGGCAGAAGTAATTCTGCAACAGCACTTCCAATTTCTTTCTTTTTTTTTAAAGTTGTTCAAGTTTTGCATTTAATTTTTTCCTTTTTTCTTTAATTTGTTAGTTTAAAAGCAATAAAACTAACCAAAAAATACACATCCACATATCCAGAGCCATCTAATCCATCTTCAGGGGAAAGGGGTACATTTGAGTAGTGGACTCTAGGAGTATTACCAATTTTGTTGCAGTGGGTTTGGTGAACATTCTGAGGAATAATTTTACATTTGAGAAAACAGTTGTCCTTCCTTCCTTCCTTCCTTCCTTCCTTCCTTCCTTCCTGACTAATCTTAGATTAAAATCAAAAGCACAGAACAGCAAGATAAAAATAACATAAAAAGCACATAGCATGACTGAGGTCATCTCACAATCATTCAGCTTTCCATTACAGACAGGCTCATCCTGCACAACATCCATAAGAAAAGTCATTCTTCAAGATCTTACAGATCTTCCAATTTCATCCACACTTGGGACTGGAATCTTGGTTGTTGAGCAAAGTGGTCATTAGCAACAAGCCCGTGTGACTGTTTCGTTCAAAGACTCCCAGTTGCAGTCATGAAGCAATTTCCCAGGTCAGTGTGAAGTAGAAGTCCTCTTGGCAGGCAGCCCTTTTGCTCCCAAAAGTTTTTGCAGCTCACAGAAGGACTTTAGCTCCACGCCCGTGTGCAGAGAATTCCTTTGTGAGGCTGCAGGAACAGAGATGAAATCTTCAGGATGTTCAGAATTTCAGCACCATTCCTGCAGCCCAGATGAGAGTTTCAGCTTTTCTCTGTCCCCTCTGCTTGCAACCTTCCCTGCCTGCTTCCCAAATTCACTTTCTGTGGAAACTGGCATGGAATTTTGCAAATGGTAATCACATGATTGTGGGGAACTTTTATTTCATATGGCTTTACAGGCTATAAAGTACCTTTTTCCCCGGCTGTTGTAACTTTGAATGGTCTTTAAACAACTGTAAATCCTTGTAAGTCAAGGATTAGTTGTACATTATATAAAGATCAGATAATAGTTTCTGAATCAGAACATTTTAGTATAATTAGAGACAGACTTTTGCCTACTCACTAAAGTGAAAAGCTCCTAAGAGTATACCGATGTTGCATAACCACTCTTATTTCTATATGACTCAAGCCAATCTTGTTTTTTGCATTAGGAAAGCCTCAGATCCCAATTCCCAAAGAATTGCGAGAGACTAATAGAAGACTTAGTTCTAAAATTCCTTCTGTTATGTCACTTATTGATCAGAAGAGAGAATTTACTTCTCAGAATGGAAAATCAGAAATAGAGTAATTAATTACTTAATTCCAATTAAATGATATTTTTTATTCCAAGCAAAACTCAATAAATAAGAATGGTGATAAGCAAATGATGGATATGGTTGAATATGACACAACCTCATTCTCTATAATTTTCATGACACTGATTGTCTACTGAGCAGCACTATCAGCTGCAGAAGAACATTCTTTTCTTGATTTTTTTATGCCCCGTCGTAGAGAATTGTTTGTGGTTCTCATTAGCTACTTACGGTATCTTTGAGGCAGTTTTTGACAAAAGCTAAACCATATCCTCTACGCTAATATTCCAAATTAAACTCAGAATGTACATTGAAACAAAATTGAGGCATCTAATTATCTTTCTGCATACATTTGCCCTCAGTATAAAGGTTGCCAAAAATTAAGGTTTTTTTGTTTATTTGTTTTACTTCCTGGGAGAAGCAGGCAATTTTTTTTGAATTACAGAGTTTCAAGAATATTGGCCAGATAGCAAATCCATTTAAAGTTCCATCAGTGTTGATCATCTCAATGTCTGTACACTTTTTCAAAATGCTAGAGAGATAGAACAAATTTACTTTTAAATAAGCAATTAGGGGAAAATGATAACATTATTTTCTTGTATATCTTTTATATCTTTCTTTAAAATTTCTTGTTTCTTGTAATACTGTAACTGAACTCAGGAAAATGGTTCAGATCCTGGCATGTTCCGACTAAAGTTGAGTTAGCCCGGTGATGGCGAACCTTTTAGACACCAAGTGCCCAACCTGCGCGTGCGCGCATGCCCAAACTGAAAGATGCACGTTCACACGTGAATGCGTGCATGCACAAACATGTGTGCATGAATATGCATGTGCACATGCGCAGCAGAGACCCGAAGACCAGCTGGCCGGTGGGAGGCAGGGCATCCCAACACCGGCAGCGCGGCAAGAGGTAAGATCTTTTTCTTTTGTGGGCTTCTGTTTCGTCGTTTGCAGGGAAACAGAAGCTCATGAAAGAAACGCCATGGTGATCTGACCTGGGTTGACAGTGCGTGTGCCAGCAGAGAGGGCTCTGCGTGCCACCTCTGGCACTCGTGCCATAGGTTCGCCATCACGGAGTTAGCCATAGTTCCAACACAATAGGAGATCTCTTCCTCTAGCTTATGCTCACAAAGGATTTCCCATAAAGTGGAAAAACTGTAAGGAGACCAGGGGTGGAGGTTCAGGAAAACTAGAAGAATCTGCTATTGATCAATAGTTTTTTTTTTCTTTCATGGAAGATTGACGTTTGTGAATTAGGTCAAACTCGAGTGTACTATTAAAGCAAGGCTTGATATGGTATTTATTTTCAAATAGCCAAGTTTCAAATTGTGTATCTTCAAATTTACTTTGAAAACTGAACTGATTTGCAAATCCGAAACCCTTCAAAATATTTTCAGTTTTATATGAAATGTGTCCCATATTTGCCAGTTCTATTAATTACACATTCAAAAGCTCCCTAAGGAGGTTTTATTTCTGTAGCTGCAATTTCAGGCATTATAAGCTGGAAATCTTTCCCATTGAATCAACGGATCTTCTTTCTAGCAGAGTAAACTAGATATATGAAACTATATATACCGGTATATATGAAGTGTAATGGTAAAACTTAGATTTTGAAGGCTACTTCATGCAAATACACATGCAGTACTTGTTTCTTTTTATCTTTTTTTATATACACAAAAAAGGGCATACTTTGAAGAAACCACATTGACTTTAATAAACTATTGTAATACAGTAATATAAATGCTATCATCTGAACCTAATCTAAATTTGTACTGCAGTTTTTGGTTGGTTGAAAAAGTAAGGCTGTGTTTCCTTTGTGACATCACAACATCCATATCATAGGACAAACAGAAGTAGCAGCTTAGGCTTTGAACTGGGACAAACATGTATTAGGTTTGTCTTCCTCATCTTAAATTTCATGGTGTGTGTCCCAGAATTAAACATGTTTCTTGCATGATTAAACTGTTAATCGAACTCCAAGGGACAGGGTGAAGTCATGATCCAGGTTTATTGTTCAGATGGAAGAATTATTATGCTTTCAGGTAAGTCATCAGTAAAGGCATTTTCCCATTGTTTAATAGCTGTGGATCACTGATACATAATTCAGTCAGATGTATCTGTTACGTGGAAGGGTGCATAGGTGGGTAGATGGGACCAGTAGTAAAACAGAGAAAATATTATGCAAGCAGCTTGTAATGAATATATCCTGCAAATACTCACAACCACTATTTTATTTTATTTTTCTTTTAATATATTTACCAATACTTTTTTTAATGTTACTTAAGGGTTTAATTTGATAATGATGTAGCCAAACTGATAATAGATACTTCCTTGCAAACCATGGAATGTTTGGCCATCCTGGACCTTGGAAATAATTCCATGTGTAAGGAACTCCATCAGATCTCTAAGAAACGTATGTTGCAAACCATGCTATCTGCTGCAGTTGTGTTCTTTGAATTTGACTGCAAGCAATGAACTGGTGATTAATACAATAGGATATGTTAAGCTAGGCACAAGTATTCAGACTGCACATAAGATGATTAAAGGGGTGAGGAGAGGATGCATGCATGCTGCTCCTCTGTATCTTCTTGAATCTCTTCCCAACCTTCCTTTGATGATGATGAAGATCTCAGGACTATTACGTTTGACTCACCTGGACACCATGGAAAACATACATGGAGCCAGAAATTATTATCTAAGTATTTTCCATGCCCCCCCAGCTCAGATTAGGAAGTTTGGAAACTGTTCAGTGAGGAATGTTACACTCACGTCTTGCATGTTGACTCATGCCCACATTGTCCTTTTCAACTACAGAGGAATAGACTGAACATACATGCAGGGATTTTCCTATATGTACAAATTCCACATCCCGTGCTGCTAACCAAAAGAATGGAATATAACAGTTGGGCTATGTATTTATTCACTGTTTCTTTAGCTACGGTTTTCTTTATGTTTGTAAATTGGTTTGTGTGCAAACCATTTAAATAACAGATAACACAGTGGAAATAAAAGCCATCATTTCAGTGTCCTAGTCTTTTATTTTAATATTCAGTCTTGCCCTCCTTTGTAATATTATTCCTAGAAGATGCAGTACATACATACATATAGGAAGTGATTTTAAGTCATGACCAAATATTACTGGTGCTGCAATGTTTAAAAAAGTGATGGCCAATGTTTTCAGATTATTGCTAATTATTTGAATATAATGCTGTTAATACCACATCATTCAAACCTCATAATTTTCTTTGCAATGCTCTAATGGTAACATTTTTAGAGAACATTGAGAAGTGTTATTCTTTAATTTTCCAGTTACAATTTATTTTTTAATTAGCAAAAGTTGGGCCAGTAATTAGTTCATTATAAATACTGCATGGCAATTTAAACTGAAAATGTTAAAGGTTAATTTGAAGTTATGATTTTAAAATGTTAACCCTTTTCCCCTTATTTTCTAATAGCTGCTGGTGGTGAAATAAACCAGACGCCTGGGGTGTTTAAGCAAGCAAAGGAAAAACTTTCGGTGGGTGAATTTGCCTTTATGTGTTTTACATGTCTGCGCATTTTGAATATTTGGTGGTTTTATTACCATAAATAACTTTAAAAACCATTTGGCAGTTTTAAACAAGTAGTTTCTTTTTTACTCACTTTGAAATTAATCATAGGTTCTTAAAATGTTCTAATTGCTGTACTGTGTAAAATTACATACTGACAGTTAGAAAGATATTAAGCTTTCTATTTTATGTTCTAGTCGATCAGATGCAATTCTGAGAACTTCATGGCACTACTTTCAATCTATCAGTCTGATTCATTCTTGTAAGAGGAAATATTAAAATCTATATCTGATCTGCTTTCTGTATGTTTAAAAGCCAGTGGCTGCTGCTCTGCCTGAAAAAAAAAGGGGGGGGTGGGGCAAATCCAAAGTTCAGCCAATCACTGAAGCTGGGACTGAATGCTAATCAGCTAGCTAAGCAAATTGACATCAGCACACTCTGGTCAGGGCCCCTGAGTTACAAGGCAACTGAAAGTCTGGCTGCATGGACTCTCAAGACAATAAGCAAAATATAGATGAAAATATAATAAAACTAGTGCTGTCATAGCCTCAAGATGCAAAGAAAGCCTGTTTTCATTAGCATAAAATAGGAAATCAGCACAATGAACCACCAGCAACAGAGCAGAACAATATCTTATCACCCATTGTTAACCATAAAAAAAGGAAGGAGTCATTTATGGTAGTGCACAAATACGTTTGACTGCACTTTACCAGATGTGGTAGGTACCATTCATAGTACTTTGCTTTCCATGTTTATCCTTTGTTCAAGACCACAAATTCAGTTGACTGGTGACTTACAACTGGGGGGTTCTATGAAGTGCCATCTTTTCTTTTTGCTTCCTTTTTCCCCTTTCCTGCAAAGAGAAAGGTGGGAGGAGCAGAATGTCTCTCTTAAACCATACTTGTTCTAACAGGAAATGCAGGATGAAAAAGGATGTGGACAGAGTTGAAATGCTTTCCAATTCTTTATATTTATTTCTCCAGACATATATTCTGTTTTAGTCTATAGGGAAGAAATATCCCCTCCGATTTAAATGTACCTGTTTATGAGTTTTGCAGTTGGAATCATACAACTGGATGAAGCGACTAAGTCCATCTTAGTGCAGAAATTCAAATCAAATCATAAGATATGACAAAACATAACCAAGGAAAGGGAGCCTATCAAATCCAAATCACCAGACCTTCTATCTGAGACCACTTAGACCATTCTCCAAACAAAGCGCGGCCTTGTCCAAATTGCATGTGGCCCTCAGAGCCTCATGAGAAGGCTGCACATGATTTGGACAAAGCTGACACAATTTGGACAAGGCAGCACACACTGCCTCATGAAGAGCCAGACTGGGCACACTTCCTCAGCAGTGGGAGGAAGAAGATGGCAAAGAGCATCCGGGAGTGGTAGGGCCAGTGGAGCTCAGGGCAGCCAAAGGGACACAGATGATGGGGGGGGGGGAGATAAAGGGAATTGAAGCACCCCTGCAGTTAAGTGAGTTGGCTGACCAAATTTTGATCCCATGGCTGCAGGGGTATTGCAATGGCCATAACTTCGGGGACTGGGCATAATTACCATTTGTCTAGTGCTGCTTCAGAATGAGCCAGATTGAGAAGAAAACTATAAAGAAAGGTAGAAAGAGAGAGATGGCTTCTCCCATACCCCAGATGTTATAAAAATTATATACCTCACACACTCATTTGCATGGGATGTGCATATATATGAATAAACATATGGCTGTCCTGTTCCCTTTTATCTAACATGCACATGTACATTTGCCTGTTTGTATTTAATACCTTTGTTCACCCACAGAAAGTATCTTTTTCCTTTTTATCCAGATGCCACAGCTTTCCAGAATTTGATAGTGAAAGAATAGTAATTTGCATATGTAAAAAAAAAAACATCTTACACTTCTGTTCAATTCCTATCACTACTTGAAGTGATAATTTCAAGTAGCAAGCTTGCCCCCTGATTACCTTGTCTGTTCTGAGCACACGTATCTTAAGATGGCAGAGAGTAGATTAAGTAGCATTGTACGTAATCTACTCTTTCCTGTAAAGGAGGTTATCTCTTTAATGATGTCTGTTTTAATATTTTTTTTTATTTATTGTTTTATTTTAATAATTATACACTGCAGAATCACTTTGTGTGAGATGGGCAGCCATATAAATTTAATAAATAAATAAATAGCTCTCTTTCTAAAATAAAGCTGTCACATGATGGTTACAATTCTTGGTCTGTGGCTGGGAGACTTGAGTTCAATGAACTTCATAGAATTTTTCTGAGAAAAAATATTTACAGGTTTAAACATTAGATTCATAAACAATTTCTCAAACCTTATATCAGGGGTGTCAAACTTGATTTCATTGAGGGCTGCATCAGGGTTGTGTTTGACCTTGGGGCAGAGGGGTATGGCCAGGGTGGGCATGGCCAGCTCGACGTCACTCATGTCGGGGGCGCCTGTAGCGGCCTGAGTGCTTTGCCAATGAAAACAGACTCCGAGCTCCGTTTTCAGCTGCAATGGCCTTCTGCAACCCTCTGCCAGTGAAAACAGAGCTTGGGAGGGCCGCATGCAGCCCTCCCGAGCTCCATTTTCGCTGGCAGAGGCACTGCGGGCCAGTCCTTCACTGTTTCCAGGGCGGCCCCACACAGCAGATCTAAGGACCCCGCGGGCCGGATCCGGCCCCCGGGCCTTGAGTTTGACACACCTGCTTTATATGCTCACTTGTTGCTTATATCCCCCTACATCATAATACTAATTGTGCCCATCAAATCCCATCCCTCTGTTCTGCTTTGCAGTACTTACTCTGGTTTTTGGCTTTATAGACTAACATAGCTATTCTTCTGAAGGTATTCACATTGCATGTTTTTGGTGCCCAAGTTATTTTCTTTAAATGTAATTCTAACCTAGCCCTTATATATGTATGGATTTACAAAGGCCACATATATGAGCATGATTTACTTTGATTTGTATATTTAAAACTGAAATGAAGAATAGCATATGGAATGCACCTGAGTGTGACTTCAGGTGAAAGGTTTCTGAAAGGGAATTAATAATATTTTTTTTAAATTTAAAAAAAGGACAAATAGTGCCTTCTGTATTTTGTTTTGCAATAGGAAAAGAATCAGCAAAAAATGTTAGTGATATCATAAGGTTTCCATAATTGGCTTTGTTAAAATTAGTTACGTGTGAAGACTTCATAAGGCAAGGACTACATTCTCTCCAGCTTTAACAAGATATAGCAGTTTGTCTGTGACTGCTGCAGTTCATAATGCGTAATGCATAATGTTTTAATAGCAGTTTCACAGCAATAGTGTCCACTAAGATCCTAAACATGAACTTAAAGTGCTTATTGACTTATTTTTATGAGATCTAAAAAAACCTGCATCTTACAATAACATTATAAAAAATATGAATATAGGCTGTATTTACCTAGAATGAAGTCAGTACAAGACTAGCCTCAGCCTGGTAACCGAAGGAATCCTAATTTGGATATCAATACTCTTTGGTGAATACTATAACTGAAATTCCAGTCTTAAAACCTGGAAAGATGATAACACTAAAAGTAGAAAAATAGAATGTTAGCATGGGCCAGTGGCAGTGTAAATTAGCTTCAGAAAAAAACATGTCAACTCTTGAAACATAGCCATTATATCATTATTATTCTTATGATTTGAACAATGAAATCACTTTACTTTAATGTATGCTTACTTTAATATAAGAACAATAGTACAATACAATAATTATTTTTAAGGTTCTGATTTGAAATCTGTTTTCCATATTCCATACATTTTCTGTTTGTCTCATTGTTCACCTTCCCATTACATTCTTCTTTTTGTTTTCCTATAATTAGACTTCTTCTTTGTCAAAGATTCCTGCCTCAAAGGTTAGAGCAAAGTCATTGCTTCCTCCAAGACCCAACTCTGCTTGTTCACTAATCACCACTAAAAAAGTTGTTTTGCGCAGTAAAGACAATTATATTGCGTGGCCCTCTTCAGCGGGCCCAAGGGACTATTCAAAAACAGCTCAGGTAAGGCAGTTGAGGTAGAACAAGAATAAATTCCCACATCTTTAATTTTTTTCCTTCACTACCGAATATGGATATCTCACCTTGATATCCTTTTTCCCAAATGAAAAATAAATGCAGTATATAAGTTAGAAATATAATCAAATTGGTTCATGAAATCAACAGTTCCAATGGGTCACTTCTCCTGGTTAGCCTATAACGTCTATAAAAGAGAATTAATCTAGTCATTCCTCATCACAGATCACAAGTGATGAGAAAATTCAGTGGTGATCAGAGGTGGGTTTCAGCAGGTTCTGACCAGTTCTGGAGACCCGGTAGCGGAAATTTTGAGTAGTTCTGAGAACTGGTAGCGGAAATTTTGAGTAGTTCGGAGAACCGGTAAATACCACCTGTGACTGGCCCTGCCCCCATCTATTCTCTGCCTCCTGAGTCCCAGCTGATCGGGAGGAAATGGGGATTTTGCAGTAACTTTCCCCTGGAGTGGGGAGGGAATGGAGATTTTACAGTATCCTTCTCCTGCCATGCCCACCAAGTCACGCCATGCCCACCAAGCCATGCCCACCGGTAGTAAAAAAAAATTGAATCCCACCACTGGTGGTGATGATACTATTCCCATAACTGTTTTTGAAAAACAGTACAAGAGAAGGTAAACAGGAAGACATGCAAAGGCTGATTTACAGATTCTGGCAGGCAAAGCAAATTTCAGAATCCAAAGAAGTGCCAGGGGTAGAACCTTGTGAGGAAGGCACGTAACTGAGATAGAGCTGATTTGTGATTTCATAGGATGCCAGAATCCGGGATTTGTTTCCTTGATAATGGCTAGTATTAAAACTTAATTTACAGATGATAAAAAATAAATTTGTTCAAAAAGCTTAATGTATTATTTGATTCTATTCAGTGTCTACAAATTTCATAAGATGCACATACTGGTAGTTGTCATTTTATGAACATTCATTCGGCAAACCGTTCAAAATTATGGCAGTGCTGAGTGAAGGGACATACAATCCCTGCCTGAACTTACAACCATTGTAGCACCCCATGGTCATGTGATCAAAATTCAGGTGCTTGGCATATTTCCCACCCTTGGGAACACTGCAACTGCCTTCTCCACCAACATGGGCTGGGAGACCTCAGCTGCCTAGGCCCATTGGGATGCAGAAACATGATGCTCACTGGAAGACTCAGGAGTGGGGGAAAAGGCAGAGGCCTGCACGCTCCTGAGCCTAGCTGGTTAACGCTTCTGGGAATGCAGGAGGAGGCAGGAAGCCTACATGACGCTGAGCTTAGCCAGCCCAATCCTTCTGACCTGCAGCAGATTTCCGCATGCCGGCAGGTCATTTAATGACCTAGGTGGTTGCTTAATGACCACAATGGGAAGAGCTGGGATTGTGGTTGCTGAGCAAGGCAGCCACATGGGTGTCTTCCTTAACAACCACAACGACTTACAACCAACATTCTAGGCTCAATTGTGATCATAAGTCGAGGACTACTTGTAGTAGGCTTAGACCATTTGCTGCAATAGAAGAGCCCTTGCCTAAGAACTCTGGCTTTTCCAAGTAATTTTTGTATGTTGAGAAGTCACTCTGCCCGTTTCCAAGTACTGAGTGAGTGGTTGTTCTATTTAGCTTCAGAATGTACGTCTGTGTATGGATCTATGAATGTATGTT
Organism: Thermophis baileyi; assembly: GCA_003457575.1. Classification (NCBI taxonomy): domain Eukaryota; kingdom Metazoa; phylum Chordata; class Lepidosauria; order Squamata; family Dipsadidae; genus Thermophis; species Thermophis baileyi. The sequence continues at coordinate 490,789 of QLTV01001003.1, forward strand.
CACAGCAGAGGTACAAACTTTCTTTTTTGACTTTAAATGCAAATACAATAAGGCTATACTGATGCAGTCATAGCCAAATTAAGTCAACTTTCTGACCTCAATCTTGGAGTCTACCCTTTTTCTCAACAGCTTCTGTACTATTGTACTGTACTACTGTAGTGTTGCTTTCCCTTTAATGGCTTGAATGCAAACAAAGTTAGGCTGGAACTGAATATACCAGTACATGTTTAAAACCAAAATGCTTCCTATTTTTTTGCATTAGGATGGAATAACCAAGAGTCCTGAAAAGCGCTCCTCTTTACCAAGACCTTCTTCCATTTTACCCGCCCGAAGAGGTATCTCAGCAGACAGAGAACGAGATGAAAATTCTTTCTCCCTGAACAGCACCATCTCATCCATACGACGAACTACAAGTATGTCTCTTGCCCTATAATTCAGAGTTAAAGTTGGAGGCGCAAGCTCAGGGTTCTCTAATCTATTTTGACTTAGTGGACATTTTTGAAATTTTGAAAGCATCTTATGAATAATCTTACAACAATTATGCTACAATGAGCCCAGACAGTCTCAAAAAACCCCATTTATCTGAAAGCAAACTAGTACAGTTCTAGAGCACTATTCCCTGTAACCTTATAAGATGCAATCTTTTCTTTTGGTTTAGACACCTAGAGTCTATGCAGGACCTAGAAATGTTTCTGGAAATTTTTTTAAAAATGCATTAAAATGACACTTTTTTTGCAATATGCTAATCTCCCATTTAATTTTTTTAAACTAAAAGAATCCGATGAAATGAGATGAGACGAGATGAAACACAGAGTCTGTCTGGTTTCAAAAGAAATGTTTCTGGATGCATTGGTGGCCACACTGCCATGTTGAAGAAATAGGTTTTTAGACCAGAGATAATATCTAAATTAGACAGCAATCAGTTTCTGCTCAGCTGTGTTTCTATTGTAAGAGGAATGTATACTACCAGATAAGAAGATCAGATAAAAAATTCTAGGTATATTATAAAATACTTTTTAAAAAGCTAGGAAAATTCTGTGTTTAGGGAAAGAGAAAAGTTTAGCAGAAAAAAATGTAATCCCTGGACACATCCTAAGTTTCTATTTGTATAGTTTATATCAGTTCCTTGAAATATTTGATAGCAGAATTTTAAAATATATGGAAAAGAATGCTTTGCATTTTGTAATATATAGTGTTTTTGATTAAGGGGAAAAAATTCCCAACATATAAAGAGATTCTAAATTTTAAGCATAATCTTAATTTCGAGGTATAGGCAGGGCTATTGAATCTGGGCTGCAAAAATCCAGATATCCACTAATCATGAATGTATCTTTTTCCTGTCATCAAATGACAGCTAGGCATTTGCAACCCAGAACTGGTAGTCATAGGGAGAGATGAAGCTAGAAGTAGGGAGCACATGGAGATATTATTGCAGATCGAAATCTGCATTAAGCCTTAACTCTAACTCTCTTTTTCATTGATTTCTCCTTGGGGATCATTAAGCAATGAAAGATATAATTGCAAATATCCAATATTATTGATTTTTAACTTGCTTTAAATCCCAGCTGGTTTGTACTTCGTGATAATATTGTCATTTATTGAAATATTGTTCAATTTTAAGTCTCACCCTGATCTTCAGAAAGTTTTAGCAAAGACTGAATATTTTTGTGATCAGGTTCTTTTATGAACTATTAGATGCCAGTTCTCTCTAGGAAATGATATTAATATCATAGAACAAACAGAATTCTGTTATCAATACAGGATCAGAGCCTATTCGAAGCCGAACAGGAAAAAGTGGTACATCAACTCCAACTACTCCAGGATCAACTGCTATCACTCCTGGAACCCCACCTAGTTATTCCTCTCGTACCCCAGGAACACCTGGGACCCCTAGTTATTCCAGAACCCCACATACACCGGGTACTCCCACATCTGCGATTCTGGTACCCACTGAGAAAAAAGTTGCTATCATACGCACACCTCCGAAATCTCCAGCAACCCCTAAGCAACTTCGCCTGATTAATCAACCTCTACCAGATCTCAAGAATGTCAGGTCCAAAGTTGGGTCAACAGACAACATCAAGTATCAGCCTAAAGGGGGGCAGGTAAGGCTTTCATTTAAGTACATTTAAAAACAGGATTAGGGTAGAGAGAGTTGAGGAGAATAGGCAGTATTGACTTGTAGCTACCAAAGGCATTCTTCATTAATTACTGTACACTTCTAATTCTATTCTGGTAGTAATTGGCACCTAATTACTCACACTTCTTGTTCTATTCGTTTAGCATTTTCCCTAGCAGTATATTTGAATGTATAAGGTGTTAGTATCCTTTATTAGAAAAAAAAGCCAATTACTTCTGATAAAGTAGAAAGAAAATCTGCAGAATGGAAACTTCCTTTAAACCTCACTGATAAACTTCTAGAGGCTGAAGTTAACCACTTAAATGTTTTTGTTTTATAATCTGATTTTATGCTGATAAATGGATAGCTTTGTGAAATACATTGGTATAATTTGCCTAAGATGCAAATTGCGCTTTATTTCTTGTGAAATTTTAATTTGTTTTATTTTGTGGAATTGCTTTTAAATGAGGGCTACCAGATTGGAGCTGCAAATATCTGGACATTCCATAAATGGTAAAAATGGCAGAATGTGTATACACTAAGATCTCACCATTATTTATATTGAACGATCAAGTTCATCAAAAATAATTCCATATTATGATGCCTGTTTTATTCAGCCAAAATGTCATGCAGCTTCATATTGCTAGGTTAATATCTTCTATCTGCCTGTTTGGGATGCTTTCATGCAAAAATCCCTGACTACTGCATAGAAGGATTAAGAAACTAAAGGAAGTATCTGCTACCAGGAGAGTTCTGCTACCTGTAGAAGAATAGCTGCAGCAAACCTTCCAATACCCCAACTGGCTCAGTTTGAGAGTTGCATGTATACATTGCCATCTTCCTGATCGGGTTACTTTCCTCAAGTTCTGCTGGGAATGGAAAGCACAGTTGGTTAAAGAGCATTAAACACTCATGTGATGCCTTGAGATCAGCATCATGCCTCAAAAGCTCTTGGGTCAGACTTTTAGCTTTTTCAGAGTTTTCTTACTTTCTGATTCTCCAGATTTTAACTATTTGATTTTACTGATTTACAAATATAAACATCATTTGCTCTCTTATCTCAGATCTGTTCTTGAGCATTGAGATGAGAAATGAAGGTTCTCCACTAATAGTGGGGAGTGTGTGGCATTGATCTATATTTTAACATGTGGTAAATTTCTCTGTGAACTACACCGCAAACTGTAGCCAAGCTTCATGTAATTGGATTTTTCTATATGGCAAAACTAAGCTTGTCCCTGTTACTCTTCTTTCTCTGTCCAGTTATGTATTGGACCCTTAACATGTCTCTTTGTTGCTTTTACTCTTTCCCTTTCAGCCTTTATATTTCACAATCCAATGTAATATATATTTAAATCAAGTCTAAATTCTTTCAAGGTGTCATTATTTTTTTCAGACTGATTTTGATATTCAAGAATTAAAATCAGTATATTTGTATTTTTGTAAGTTTAATAGAACAGAAAGTCAACTAATCCAGGGGTGAAATTCAAAATTTTTCCCTACATGTTCTGTGGGCGTGGCTGGGTGGGTGTGGCAGGGGAAGCATACTGCAAAATCTCCATTCCCACCCCACTCCAGGGGAAAGATACTGCAAAATCCCCATTCCCTCCCCACTCCTGGGGGAAGGATATTGCAAAATCTCCATCCCCACCCCACTCTGGGGCCAGCCAGAGGTGGTATTTGCCGGTTCTCCGAACTACTCAAAATTTCCGCTACCGGTTCTCCAGAACCTGTCAGAACCTGCTGAATATCACCCCTGAACTAATCTCTCCCTTCATGCCTTCAAGCTGGCATATAGTTAAGTATCACAGTTTCTTACCTAAGTTTCCACTGATTGACAAATACCTTTCCCTCCTATCCACAAAAATAGAATAAAATAGTATGCCACAGCAGATGATGCACAATCATTTTGGTAGAAAACGCAGACAGCATACCATTGCTTAGACGATAAAGCATAAATCTGGATAGAAAAGTCCTCATTGGGTACCATAAGGCAGTTACAGTGGCATCTGCTCTTAAACATTTCTCTGAATGACTGTGGCCATAGCAACATGTTACTAAGGTGAGTGGGAGAGGAAGAAAGAAAGAAAATAAATTTTGAGCAATATTTAGACAAACATGAGGACATTGGAGCCTCTTTGAAGCTGCTCTTTTTTCTTGTGCACTATGGAATAATAAAACTGAGCACAGAAACTAAGGACAGGGTTGTATGATAATTGTCTCTTACACAAATAAAGTACCCCCTTGGGTTGCTAAATTAGCATTGTGGCAAATGTTAACGGTTAAAAAGTACTATAACCACATTAGAAGAGCTATAGAAGAAGGCATATATATCCCATTACAGATGAGAAAGCTACAGCTTTAGGTGCACAGCCTGTGTGTAAGGTATTGTACTGGGATTACTCCAGTTGACTCGAAGTGTCCAAAGGGGATCTTTCAACCAGAAGAAACAATTAGGGAGGGCCAGTCTCCATTTACATATAGCTGAAGAGATGACTACATGGCTGCAGAATTGACTATACCCTCCAACATGGTGATGGCAAGCAACAACAAGAGTGATAGCATCAAGGGCCAATCTGACAGAAGCAGCAGTGGTGACAGTGAACTAGAAATAACTGATCTTGGTGTGCTGAAGAGACTGGACACCCAGGTATCAGTTTGGAGATAGATCAATGACATACCAAGACAACCAACCTGCATCCTCTGGCTGTCATGTGAGCTTTGTGGGATAGTGATCATTTTGGCCATCTCCTTCACTCTGCACTCTGGACATGAAAGTTAGAGGATCTTGAGTGTCCAGTCTGGCAGCCAAGTTTCTCTGGCATCATTACATCTAAAAGAATAAGGAGCAAACTAAACTAGTGATAAAGATTTGAGGAGATGGGAATTTCTTGTCCCTTCTTAGGAGAGAGACTGAGAGGAGAGGAGAAGCATTTCTGGTTCATTCTGTTGGTAAGGGTATAAGAAGGGTTTTTATTTCTTTTTTCAAATTTTCACCAGGTACCTGGGTTGAGCCATGAGATAGTATAGTGTATGGATAGATGGAAGGGAGTAGATAGACTGGCTGGCTAGGTTTTGGTTGCAAAGTGCTTTGCAGAAGCATCCTAGATCAGTCAGCTATTTTGAAGGAGCATGCAATTGAGTGTACGATGGCTCCTTTGACCTAGGGAAGGAGGGTGACAGAGCGGTCGATGATATGAAGGAAGTAAAGGCAAGCAGTGACATGGCAGTGTGATGGGCATGGGGAGATGTCCGGCAGGAGATAGGGGTGGGCCATTCTTGTGGAAAGCAGTCTTCATGCTTGGTACTGATGCTTCATTCCAGTCACTTGGGGCCCCACCCAGAGGCCTGGTCTTTGGAGTTTTGGAAAAAGTACTTCCAGGCAATAAGGATTAAGTTTAAAGAAATTAAGAAATATCTGAGATGATGTGGTGATGCTTCCTCAGTGTTAGATATCTTGGCTGTGACTTTCCTGGCTATTGAAATGAACTGCTTTTCTATGAACTGCTTCCACAATCAATTTGTGGAAATCAAGAGCATGCAGCTGGAGTTTCATAATATGAGCTGAAATAGCTATGACAAAAATAAGAAGCATAGAAGGGAGGAAAATCCAATATAAACTGATATGACAACTAACTGTCTAAAGAGAGTGTCATTGGGAGATAAACTTGTTCCTTTCGCCAGAGGCATACACTAACCTAGGAATGCACTAACCCATGCACCCTGTCTCTCCTGTCTGGAAATAGAGCAATATTGTCACAGCCCCAACAACTGGATGTGCTTACATAAAACAGTAAGAAGTTGTTTGTTAATAAATCAAAATATAGTATAGTTCTCATCAGTAGATAGTCAGTTAATAAATCTGTTTAACCTATCTCTTGCTCTCAGCCTATGCACACATATTGGTCTGCTTCTGTTAGTACTTTTATACAGCATAACTATCTGACGACAAAAAAAATGGAATTTTTGAAAAAGCTTGAAGTGGCTCACATGTGAACAGGAGACCTTATACTTTATAATCGTGATCACCTACAATAAAAATAATGAAGTAAGACGAGGTTTCCCCAATTGTTAACTGAAACAAAACAAAGGCATTTCAAGTTCTGTTACTTTTTTTCTGAAAGAAACCATCCTGACCCTCCCCCAAAAAGGATGGCTAGAACATGCAAAATGGCAAAGGAGAGAGGATCGATAAGCCATCAGTTTCTCAATCAGGAGAAAGGTATCTTTTGCTCACAGCCAATTCTACTGCTAGTCAGTTCATAAAGTCTCATTCTTACTGAATGTAATCACCAAAAGTTGCAGATAAAGAACTGCATTCTTAAACAGTTTAAGCACAAAAACTTCAGTCCTGTGGCTGCTGCTAGTATCAGGGGAACAGTTCTAGCTTTTCTGCTTTGCTAATATTGTAATTTTTTATAATGTATGATTTAAGACAAAAAAACAAAATGAAGTACAATCCTACCACCAACTTAGTTATGCATTCTAACAAAAGTCCAACCATCTTATTTTCATAATGGCATATCTCTGATGGAAAGTGATACAGGAGAGGTCTGAGAGAAATGTGCACTTCTGCTAATCTTCCTAGGCAAACGTATCCTAATCCAATGACATTTTAATATTACTCACCATTACAAAAAATAAAGTAGTTTTATATAACAGAATTGGGCCTGGTTAGTAGTTGAATGGGAGATCACCAGAAGATATGTACTGCTGTGGTCTAGACTAGGAAGTTGAAAACACATCCCAGAAGGCATTGCCAAAATAGGGACGTGTCTGTATAAATCACTGAGGGCCAAACTCAACATGAAGGCAACTTAAAAAAAACACATGTTGTTATTCTTCAGGGTGTGTTGGGCAAAAAGCAGCCTCTCCTTGTCAAATGTACAGTGTGGTTCTCTTTGCTGTGAACGATACGTTTCAGAAGAATCTAGTATGCTGTCCATCAGGAATGGGAAACACGGAGAGAAAGAGCCTTTGGGAGCTTAATGATTGGCAAGGAAGCCCAAAGAAAGTCAGGAGAGAAGTCTGCTGTACATACACAGCTCTTTTCTTCCTAGACCCCTCCCCCTATCCCTCATTGGTTGCTATTTTTTCTTAATTGTGATTGAAGAAATTGTGTAAAATGTATTTCTGGTTTTAAATTACAAAGTTTTTAAATTATAAAACATTCCTACCACAGGAATATGCTTATGCTCTGTGGGCAGCTAGGTAACTGCTAGAGAACTCTTTGAAAACCACACACTTCAGCTGAGATATATTTCTCCTTATAGATCTCCTTGAAAAATATGGTTTGATTTTTAGCAAAATAACATACTTTCCATTAGGGTTTAGAAAATTGAGAGGCATAGAATGACCATTGCTACCCATAGCATATATCAAAATTCTAATGTGAAGGACATTGCATCACATCCACAGCAACTGAGATGATCAAATGTGGATCTGCAGTTCATATGTTTGTAGAAAGGACAAAATAACATGCACACAGTTCATTTCCGATGAGGTTTAAAACAGGTACCCATATACCTTCATCATGGCAATGCAACCAGAATCTTTAAAAATCAATATTTGTGGAGGGGAGAGATTTTGTTTTGTTTTTTTGTAATTTATTTTAATAGAATATGAAAAAACTATTGGTTATGCAGAGAAACAAGAAAACTAGATATATTATAGGAATTAAAATAAACTAAATGTGAAAACTAATTAATAGGGAAAATTAATATAATATTAATTCACATCTTAGCTTAGCATTAAATCTAAACCGTATCCAGTAGAAACAGAGAGACTTTTCAAAAACATATGACTCTTATCCCGAATCCATTCCTTAAAATCCATAAAGTATTTCCATTTGTATAAAGGGGCGTTGGTCTTACCTGATACGCTTCTTCTCAGTATCTGCTTTGTCATGCTTCATGCTCAAAAGAACCAAAGGTCCTTAAATGACAGATTCCATGTTTTAGGAATGTCGTTCAATGTTACAAATTAATTGACACACCAGGATCAACCCCTCACCCCCAATGTCTAGTCTTTTTTAACATTATTTGAGGGGTCCCATAAATATTAAATAATATTTTCTGATGAATTGATCTATTTTAAATGATAAAATACAATCATTTTACATTTTTTAATGCCTGGATCCTCTGATTCTTCAAAATAGGCAATTCTACTTCTTAATTCCACATTTCAGTTAAATCATTAATACTGACTTTCATTTTACATTATCATTTCCTTAGAATGAGGAATGAAAATGAACACAGTATCTGGAAGTCTTTAAAATGCCTATTAAAATCACCTGATTTTAAAATGGATTGGACTGGATTATTCCATAATGCCAAATTCTCACTTGTCTATCTTTCAACACTGGAAAAGAAGATCCCTGTTTTAATGTGTCTGGACTGTAAAACTTGCCAAGATTCCAGAGGCAGTACACACTCACTCACCAATTAGGCTAAAAGAAGAGAATATTCATAAAACACCTCATTCTAAAAGAATAAAACATATTGATATTAATATAAAAGCCCAATGACTGAGTTGAAAATCTGGTAAGTTAAAGCATTTTATGATGGTCTCAATTTGGTGAGTCAAGGGAGTTTAGCTTGATTTAAACATTTTCTCATCTACCGGTAGTTTTCTCTACCTGTGAAAAGTAGTAACTTTGGAATCCGTCTTAAAATATATATTAATGTCAATGTAATATTCATTTTGATAACATTAATCTTGACCAAAGAATTAGAGTTTTAATCATCAAGCTATATTTACTGAAATTGCACCTATGAATTTAGATAAAGTTAATTCAATAGGTTGTGATATATGTTGAGAAAAAAACAAATCCAAACATTTTAGAGAACCAATATAAATTGTAGATCCAATCTCTTGCAATAATCTATAGTTGTAGTGGATCCTAATGCTAGTAAATCAAGTTCGTTACAACTAGTAGTATAACCAGAGTGTAAATACATTGCTGTTTATAAAGCAATTGTGGTAATGACATTGTACAATTGTACATTGTACAGTTATCAAGGATATTCATAATATCTGCACATAAGAACAATTTATATTCAATATTGAATGTAACCATACTGTTACTATCTTGAGATTGTCTAATAGAAATAGCCAATTGGTTTAAGAACTAAATTGAAGATTAAAAGAGACAGGAAGCATCCTTGCTGAGCACAATGATATATGGTAACTTGACAGGTTGAGAAACAAATCCTTTTGTAATAACTCTAGCTATGGGACAAATATATTAGTTTTCCAGGAAATTAATAATTTGCTATTCAGTTACAAAAGCCCCTGATTGATATAACTCAGTATAAAAATCAAAACCCTGATAATTGACAAATTCAGCTTGGATAATAGCTCTCTATCATTGATCTGGAATCTCAGTTATAAAGTTTTGTCAATTTTTTGTTTCAAACAATAATGCATTTTTTTTGTATCTTTCTGTCAGATTCTCAGTATTTCCAGTCAATATATTTAAGAGAGAATGTCTTAGAAGAAAAATATTCAAATATCATCTAGAATTGACCAATCTATACGTTAAATTTCAGAGTTATCTTTAAAAATGAAGATGTGTAGTTATTAATGGATGTAACCACTGTGCTCTCAGCTTTGCTTTCTCCCCCATAATGGCTAGTTGAATATACCAGTGTCCTGACATTCTGCATTCCCTACCTATCCTCCTTATCTTAATATTTGTTGCAGTAGTTTAGGAAGGTGAGAGATCATGTAAGAAATTGGTTTAGCGTACACTGGAATTGTAATTTATTTAATTTGCACTTTCTCAATCTATACCTGAACAGAAATGCAGCTATGCTTCAAGAGCTTTATTTTTCCAAACTTTGCGGTTCATTTCTCTAATTTAAAAATGCATTTGAAATCCATCTAAAGAAGAGAACTCCCCCACTCACATTTGTAGCTAGTATGTGATGTCAGATAAAATTACATGATCTCCAACTTCATATTTTGAGAAAGACTCAGAAAGACAACCATAGAGCCTTAGAATCATAGAGTTGGAAGGGACATAAGAGGTCATCAATAAAAGTCAGCTGCACATCTTTACTACCCCAATGGGTCTATGTAACACTTAGGGATTCTACCAGAGCTTCTCTCTTGCATTGATCTGCATTCTAAAATAGCACATGGGAAAAGCCAGCGAGTCTCTGGATATTGCTCTGCATGTTGAGCCTCATTTTGTTGGCAATGTCGTGTTCTATAACTTTCAAAGGAAATATGAAATCAGCAAAGACAGCAGAAGGGACCCTGAAGGTAGTGAATTAACATTGAGAGTTGTGTGCCCTTGTTTCAAAGAATGATCCTTGAGGTATATATGAATTTTCATAAACTTTCTGCAAAACTACACACATACACACAACTCAAAATAATGTAGCAAGAAGGAAGCAGGAGAAAAATATGAGCATTTTTTATATTTTTGAACATTTTTGAACTTTTCTTTTTGTTTAAAACCAAGATCCAGTAATTGTGTAGGTTTTATTTTATTTTAATTATTTTTTCTATATTATAATAATTGCAATATGCACAAGAGCATTTATATTCTTATATCTGGCCATTTCCATTTAAATTTACCATACATCCTGATGGGTATGCTTTTTGCCACTTATAAAACTGATAAAATCATGCCATTCCTAGTAGAGTAATGATTTCCCACCTGTATTTTTATAAAAACCTTTAATAAAGACCAATTTCCTATTTCTTGTGTGAAAGGCCCATGCTTGTCTAGAAGATAACCACTTACAGTATGCCAAATTGTCCTTTCTATGTATAGTGGCATCTTTTATATCTAAATAAGATGTATACAATGTATATACTGTACATATCAGAATCGTTGATGAGTTAATTGTATAGTGTAGGTTTTTTGTTATTGTTGCTGTTTAATGGAGGAGGAGGAGGAGGAGGAGGAGGAGGAGGAGGAGGAAGGGAAAACCATGCAGCTGTCCTCATTTCTCGGGCTGACACCGCTCCCCCCCCCATCCGCCGCCGCCGCCGAGAAGAAGAAGAAGAAGAAGAAGAAGAAGAAGAAGAAGAAGAAGAAGAAGAAGAAGAAGAAGAAGAAGAAGAAGAAGAAGGCTTGCCATTTTTTTAACCAACTGCAAGATTCCATTGCAGGCATTTGGGTAACTAGAGACTGATAAATACTCACAGACCTTTTGATAAAGAGATGTAGTAAATGTGGCACAAAGCCCATAGGAAATTTCATTTCATGGCATGGTACTCATTAGCCACCTTTCTGGAAATGTATTTAGTAATTCAGTGTTTGATTTGTGCCAAGGACAGAAGAAACTGTGACATTTTCAAAATCAGTATCTACAGTATCTATTCCTGAAACACATGGAGTAAGAATATAGTGACCTTGATTGTATTTACCTATGAGGCTGGGGAAAGACAGGTCTAAGAGCTGCTTTCAGAAAGATTTCCATCCTGTAATCTCTCTCATTTGGGCATTGCTGCTTTCCCTTGGAAGTGAGGGCAATGCCAAGCAAGTATTCTCTTACTGCCTCGCTGTGTAATTTTAATTCATAAATGGAAAATTCTGGTGTTTTTGTTCTTGTTTTTTGCAACACTAGTCACAGTCACATGCGCAGAATAGATTCAGACAAGGACATGCCTCCATTTTCTCCTGGCATTATAAGATAGAAATTTTATTCAGCAGCCGTAAAACTAAAAGTCACCTCAACTAACAGCATACTGCAATGAAGACAAGCGAATACCCTTAGAATTTTGTTGAAAATCTACCCCAGATTGTGAAGAAAAGATACAAAGCTTAGACAATTATAAAATATGTTTTAAAACATGTATACTTAAACATAGACTTAAACATTTTGGAACTTTTCAATAAACCTTCATGGCATTATTTTCAAAAAGGTTTTTATATTGGCAGCTTCAGAAATCCTGCTTGTGTCGGGGAAGAGGAATTCAGAAAAGTTTCAGAATCTCAGGAAAGATACAGCTGTGATTTCAAGGCATGGACAATCAAATGGGATAATAAATCCAAAGTTCATAATTAGAAATAGTAACAGAATTGGAGAACAGAAGAGGGGTGTTTTCTGAATGTTAGGCAAGAGTTGTTCATAAAGCAAAAACTTTAAAAAATGGAGGGGAAATGGTCTTCCCCTTCGGAAGACACCATACATGCAGTTCCAAAAGCTCAGCTGTGCAATGAGCTGGTGACAGATTTTTTTCTGAAATAATGATTGAATAGGAAATCATTCTGCATGTTACTTGCCAATCAAGAATATGGTCCTCCAAGAACTTGGGTTACCATCTGGGCAGAAAGACACCATGTCTTCTCTTCTAAAATAGAGAAGTATTGATTAGGTAAAATATATGACAGTTGAGATCCTTAATTTCATTCAAACATATCCAAGAGGGGTTTCCCCCCCCCAAAAGTTAAAAGCAGTTCTATCTGTACATTTAATAAGTATTCCAGATGACTTTTTTATTCAGCCCTCAGAATGCCCCACCTATTGTCCATCTTCATGATGGGCCATAGCTTTCCTCTCTATGCATCTTTCCTATGTATCTTTCTCCTCCTTGTTTCCCAAATGATGAAAAGCTGGTTTGAAATGTCCAGTGTTATTGGCACTGTTACTCTATAGGTTAACTGTTCTGTAATTCATGAGGAAAGTCTGTTTTCCATATGAGAGATTTCTTCACTCCCCTTCTTTCCTTAAAAAATGCCACTTTCTCTTTTCCCAAGACTTTTTGTCTTCTACTTCACAGGACTTCCCATGACCTGTTTTTGGCATGCATTTTCTAAAGTTGAATTTCCTTCGTTCCCCTTTTCACCACTCCGCTCAGAAAAGCACTTTAATGCAGATTTAGCACTATGTCACTACAGTCACAATTAATTAAAACCTTTTGAATAAGGGTTTGTTATTATATCACAAAGGAGATGCCATATTCAGGGTTTTTGTTTACATATTTCTTCAGTATTTCCTTGCCATTATTCCTCAGAAGGGATTTTAAGTATATGTATATACTGTATGTATGGGCAGATGAATGGATGGATGGATTTTCAAAGCACCAGACACATGTAGGGAGAAGTAAATTATAATCACTAGGAAGGAAACACCAGCAATGTGTTGTTTTGTTTGCATAGTAGGGATTATGGTATTTTTGTAAATTCACAGTTCAAACCATTGGGATTAGTAATATCTATGGGTTTAAGAGTATTAAACACTTTTCTCAGTTTGGAAATTGGTTGACAGTCTCTACAAGATCTAGATTCTCAAAAAATGTAGATAATGGGCATTATTCTAGGTGTCAACATAAGTCTAAAGTAGTAAGGACAACTCAGAATATATATTTTTTAAAATACATTTTTATTAGGTTATAATATTATAAAATACAAAATACAAAATCAAATAAGAGGACAGGGAGAGGGAAGGGGAAAGGGCAAAGAAAACTGAGGAAGGGTAGGGAAAGAAAAAGAAGCACTGGACAGGGAGAGGGAAGGGGAAAGGGCAAAGAAAACTGAGGAAGGGTAGGGAAAGAAAAAGAAGCACTGACTTCCGACGCTATCTGTTACAGTAGAATAAGGCAACAAATCACAACTTTTTGTTTTACCATTATAGTATGAACCAGTCATTTCTACAAAAATCTGTCAGTCTAATCTGTGAAACCCACAATCAAAGTTTCATTCTTTTCCACATCAAGCACGAAGTTCAGAAGCAGTTTCCATGTGGCAACAAAAGTACTTGCGTTCTTTTCTTTGAGCAGAGTAGTCAATTTTGCCATTTCAGCCAACTCCATCAGCTTCTGCAACATTCTTCTATAGTAGGAATCGAAGTGTCCTTCAATTTTTGCACGTACAATAATCTTGCTGCTGTCAACATATATAGTAACAAAGTTCCAAATTTTTTCTCCAATTCTTTTTCCATTATACCCAAGAGGAAAATTTCTGGTTTCATATTGAACTCCATTTTCAGGATTTTCTGTATTAAGATATGAATCATAGTCCAAATGTTTTTTTGCTTTATCACATGTCCACCATAGATGGTAAAAGGTCCCTTCTTTGTTTTTACACTTCCAACATACAGTTGACATACCTTTATACATCTTAGATAACTTATCTGCTGTTAAATACCAACGATACATCGTCTTGTAAAAATTCTCTTTTAGATGATAATTTAATGTAAATTTTAAACCTATTTTAAATCTTGTCCACATGTTTTCCCATCGTTCAAGCAACACATTATATCCAAAATTCCTTGCCACTGAATCATACAATGTTTCACATGTTCATTTTCCAAATTCAATTTCAGTAGCATTTTATAAATCTTAGCAATAATATGTTCATCATTACCACATAGCAAAGTTTCCAATTCATTTTTTAACAAAGTCAAATCCATAACACTTTTTATACAATTTGAACCTTTCTTTCAATTGCTGATAAGTAAACAATGGCAAACACAACCTTCTGATTCAAGTTCTTCCCTCGTCTTTAGTATTGGGTCATCAGTATTCAGTATTCTTGTATATAGTATATGCTTGGGAAATGGATGGACAAAGGATCTGAAGAGCTGCAAAATCACCCTGAGGAGAATCATAAAGCTTGGAAAGCTATTTCCAGATAAATACATTTTTCTCAATCACTATTCTCAGAGGTGCTGATTTGTCACTTCAAGGATAGGGGCAGCCAGTTGTTTTATATACTTCCAAATGATTTGCCTATTTGTTTGTTTGTTTGTTTGTATCCTATCTTTATTATTTTTATAAATAACTCAAGGTGGCAAACATAACCAATATTAATATCCTTTCCTACTGGAGCCAGATCTAAACCAAATGTTTAATGCATAGAATTCTCAAGGTTTTTAAAATAAAAATTCTGAAAGAATATCATTGCATAAAGTTTGGAACTAGAAATCATTTTTCTTGGGCATTCCAGTAAACTTTTGTTTGATCCTTCTGAAAGAAAAGGTGCCAGAATTTGCTAGTGTCAGGCTTTGATCAAATGAAACAACTTAAATGCAAGAGTTACCTGTTATCAGTAAAATACTGTCATAACTCAGAATACATGAGACAATACATATTAGAAATTGTGTTATTCTGTCTTTGTCATCTGGAAGTATACATATTATAATGCCTACTTTAAAATGGTAAATGTTTTTGCTTCAGGTTATTCTTCAGAAGGGAAGATTCTTCCAATATCCTCTTCCCATTCTAGCCGAAAATCTGGTTCACACAGTATTCTATTTATTGCCTAGCTGTTGCAACCATTTCTTCTGCAGTTTTCTATTATCATATCTTAACACTTTGCCTTTGTTTGATAATCTCTTTAAAATAATTCACCTGCTAGTTTGACCTTGGGTTGATCCATTTATTCATTCATTCATTGAGTTAGTGAGTAAGTCGGTCAGTCAGTTTGAACATTGCCTGACTCCCAGTGACTCTGAAAAGTTCATAAAACTTAAAATCTTCAAGTGACTTCCTGCCTGTCTGGAGTGCTTGGCCCTCCCAGGAAACTGGAGCATATAAAGCTGCTGTGTTCTAGAGTCACAGAGGTCCACCTACTTCAGCATTGTGTACTAGGACTCAGCAGAGAGCTGAATTTTCAGAGCAAAGTGTGATTCAGAGTTCATGTGGGCATTCATGCTGCATCTGTCCAGAATGACTTGACTTAAATGTGTCTTTTCTTGGTCATCTGACAGGCAACACTCAGTTCTGTGGCTGTTTTAATCTGTTCCCTTAAAAAGGAAATCAGGCAGAAGCCAACAATGCTCCAAAAGATCAGACAAATGTTTTTCTCTACATCATTCAGTGGCCCAAGGGATTAAACCTGGCCCAATTTGCATGCAGACCATAGATCTCCTAATGAACTGCACCCTTTTTTCATAATCTTAATCTCTGCTGTCTTATTTTATTAGGTTCGTTCCCCCACCCCCAATCCTTTATTTGTTCCTCAGGTGCAGTTCAGATAGCTCTTTGGTGAGCACTTTGTTAGCTTCCTTTCACAGAAACAGTGCCTTCCAAATATTTCCTGTAGGCAGCTAAGCATCCTCCTATTCTTATTATTTTCCCACTCTTTCCTTCAGAACTCAAGGAAATTCAGAATTTAGAAATATTCTTTGTATGCACTGTGGTTTACAACCTCTCAACAGATTTTCAACAATATTCAAGCCTGGGGACTGTGAAAATCAATCCAAATTTTTATCTTTCTTTTCTATATGTACTTCTTGGTTGTTTGTAGATAGGTTTCAGTTAATTTGCTGAAATATTTTTTTTTGTATACTAAAATTGGGCAGATTGTATACTAAATTTAAGTACTGGAGAAAATGAAGTGCAGATAAAATGCAGATTGGTGGGATTTGTGTATGTGAGAATATGATGTGGAATATTCAAAGGATTGGTCTAGTGATTGAATTTAAACTGATACCAACATTGACCAGATATAAATTAATACAGTGCATCCATGTATGTAGATAGTGTATCTTATTAGATGAATGATTCATATTTTTCAATCCCTTTCAGTCTGCCTGTTTCTCATGAAAATAAAGGTTCTAGAGTAAATGTCTTCACCACTCGAAAAAGAAGTTAAGATTGGCTACTCCTTGTATATGATATTATATGAAACTCATAATGAAAATCTCAAACTGTGTTTAATATATAAATATCCCTAAATTATAGAATATAATTTGATTCTACTTGCCAGATCTCAGGCACCTGTTTGGGGCTCAGCCATTTTTTGTCTTGTCCCATTATAACAGTTTAGAATCTGCAAGCTTCTATACTTCTTAAGAAATTACTCTAATACATACTAGCCAGGGTAAGCAGGTGCTTCTCTAAATTTCTCTTCCTAAGAAATGGCTAGAGTGAATTGATAAATTTTAAATGACAGAAACTGTTTTGCAAAGGCTTTTCACCCAGGATTTGCCTTCACATGATTATTTACATCCATGAGTAACTAAATCATGTCCCATTTACGGCTGGAAACACTTTCAATGCACTTATTCTTTTTTTTATCTAGAGATTCAGGCATATAAAATAAATGCTAATTTATATTTTCTATAGTTCACTTTCCAAATAGAAAATTCACTTATTCACAAATTCATATATCCTATTTATCTTCCCAATTCATAGTCTACCTGCTTGAATAATACTATAATATATATAATATATTGCATACATTATATTGTATCTATAATATATGTATTATAATGATGATGATGATGATGATGATAATAATAATAATAATACCACCTGTTAGGTTGTTCTTGAGACTGCAATTCCCATTGGTAAGTGATGTGATCATAAAATGTAACCCCATTGTTCCACAATGGAAATCCCTGCAATCCCAATTGCTTCATTAACTGAATTCTATGGTCATTATGTGAGGCAACTCCTGCTGGCTTCCCACAACCAAAGTTAGTGGGGAAGTGGGCAGGAAGTTACAAATCCCAGGTCCACAGGCAGTTGGGGGGATCACGGAGGTTGCAGAAGGGTACGAGTGGTGTGCAAGAGACATTGTGTGGATTGGGGAGGTTGTGCAGGGCTATGCAAGAGGCTCCTCATAGATTAGGGAGGGTGTGCAAGAGGAGGCACTGTGTGGGTCGGGAGGATGTGCAAGAGGTGCCATGCAGATGAGGGAGGGTGCATTGAAATGCGTGGGAGGTGTGCAGATCAGGGAGGATATGCAGGGAGATGTGAGAGTCATGAGTCATTGAGAGTGCATGAGTAGCTCTGTGCAGATTGGGGAGAGGGCATGAGAGGTGCCACATGGGTGAGAAAAGGATGCACAGGGGTATGAGGTAGATGTGAGTGAATATGCAAGTGATCAGCACAGTGCAAGTACAGAGGGGCTGAGGTGGGTGCATGGGTGGGGCAGATTTACTCCAGTGATTTGCAATAGTCTCTGCTGGCTTCCCTTTTGACTTTCATCAGAAACCAGCATGGAAGATTGAAAATGGCAATCATGTAACTGTGGGGCATTTGGCAACTGGTGATCAGTGCATGCGAGTTGCCAAGCACCCAGATTGTGATCACGTGATGGGGGCTGCTGGGATGGCTAGTACTCTGAGGACCAGTTGCAACTACCATTAATTCAGTGCTGTTGTAACTTCAAACAGGCGCTGAATGAATGATCATAGGTTAAGTATGGCCACTGGTCTCACAAATATGATCCCAGGCAGTTAGCACATACAAACAATATAAAATGGTATTAACAAAGAGTAAAATCTACAGAGGTTGTCAAGGGTAAATCCAAACAGAATTAATAAAAGCCTCACAATAGTCATCTAAACTCCGACCCCTGTGCTGTGGAGCACATCCAGCTCTTCAATGTTTTACAAACATAGATAGATGCCCACAGAAAACCAAGGATAACAATCCCCAAGATTTTTACATTTCCCCACAAGATTGGGCAGGCAATCTTTGCAATGGTGGGATTCACATTTTTTACTACCGGTTCTGTGGGCGTGGCTTGGTGGGTGTGGCGTGGCGTGGCTTGGTGGGCGTGGCTTGGTGGGCATGGCAGGGGAAGGATACTGTAAAATCTCCATTTCCACCCCACTCCTGGGGGAAGGATACTGTAAAATCTCCATTTCCACCCCACTCCAGGGGAAGGTTACTGCAAAATCCCCATTCCCTCCCCACCTGACTAACCTGCTGTGGGAAGGAATCGACCCCCCCCTCTTCATTTCCCCAAATAAAATATTAGTCATAAGAAAAGGCTCCCAGAAAAGCAAGGAAAAATCACGCTGCTAACAAAGAAACCTGCCTGAGGCTCATTCCACATTCCGGCCAGCTGCCTAAAGGAAACTTTGTAACAAGAAAACAGCTACCGGTGCTTAGAGATAATGAGCCTATAGAAAGTGGAAGCCGGACGTTCGGCTCCATTCACAAGCAGGCAAACAGATCGGTAGAAAACCCATTCAAGACAGGATATTTCAAAATCTCCCCTTGGCAAGATTTGGCAGCTAGCAAAACAGAGTAGTAGAATCAGAATAAGCAGCCCCCACACTCAAGACCCGACACAGGACGAAAGTCATTTAGCCACAATGGGAATCGCCCAAACCCTTTTAGAAACACAAAGCCCATATTGCAGAAACCCCCAAACTTCAAAAGCATAGAACCATATAAGAATCCCTCCTCTTATCCAGTTTGTTGTTCAGCTGACTCAGAAACGAACTGCTGAATGTCACTTCGCTTCTGCAATTAAAAACCTCCTTCCGAGCAGCTCTTCTTGTCTTTTCAGTTTAAAGAGATGGCGTCTTGTTTTTTTTTTCTTTTTCTTTGCCAAGGCTGAAAAGCGAGCCCTGATTTTTTCCTTCTAGCCGATCAGCTGGGAGGCTGGGAGGCAGCGAATAGATCGGGGGCGGGGCAAGCCAGAGGTGGTATTTGCCGGTTCTCCGAACTACTCAAAATTTCCGCTACCGGTTCACCAGAACCGGTCTGAACTGGCTGAATACCACCTCTGAATCTTTGGGAATGTTTGTGGCACATCCTGATGTTTTTCCACCAGAGCAGCATTCCTCAGGGAATCATGCTTTGTGGTATCTTCTTCTGACTCTTCATTTTGATACTGTTGCACACTTTTGTAACCCGAAATTTTCGTGAACAAATCTTTCTGCCTTCTGGCCTTGCTTTGAGTGTGCCTCGTGTTCCATCTTTCATACATGTTTATTCATATAAAAACATGACATAAAGCTACCTATTATTATTTTACCATGACATTTTATGGTGAATGGCAATAATGTATTGATATGTTGTTCATTAATTAATGTGATTATTCTTTGTTAACGTATTCCAGCAACTGATTTTGAGATGTACACAGTATACATAGCTATATGGACCATGTCTGAGGAAGATAGTAGATTTGTACAAGATGCTGGTTGGTTAGTCTGCAATCGTGCAAAGCCAGACCTTACAGTGTAGTTTTGCACCCTGATTTTCAGGATCATGAAAACCAAAGAATATGCTTAATAGTAAGATTACCTCCAATTCCTTTTAGGTTAGGATTTTAAGCAAGAAGATTGATTTTAGCGATGTACACTCCAGATGTGGTTCAAGAGATAACATCAATCATTCAGCAGGGGGAGGAAAAGTAAGTAGAGGTAGTAGCTTACATTGTTCTCCAGGTGACTGTGGGGAACCCACGCTATATGAACTAGCCTTTTAATCCTCTACAAAGATTGCTTCTCCTCTTGCTTCACACATTAACTTGGTCTAGTAATGCATCAGCTTTGTGTGCTGAGTGGTATATCCCTTCTTCCTCAAAAAAAACAAAAGTTTCACTCAGAAGGACAATAGCCAGGTTTTCTTCACAAAACATCCTGTTCTACAAACACTGATGTAATGACTAATTGCTTTGGTTCTTCTGAACTCCATCATTAATCAAAGCTTGAAAGCAAAATGAAAAAGAGTCTTACAAGTCCTGAGTTCTGAAGAAATAATGATGTCAACAGAAAATTACCATTGCTTGATTAAAATGTCAGGTGTATTGTCACTGATTCAAAGGTAAGAGAAATGGATTGATCACTCATTGGTCCTAATCTTACCAGATGGCATTCATAGCCACTGAGCAATGCATGTTAACTAGTTGTAAGATGCTTTCACTTCATAGTGGGAGATACATGAATCTAGGGCTATCTTAGGAGTCATTTGCCCAGTTGTATGGTTTGACCCTTTGAGCAAACTTATTCCAAGCAATCTAGTGAACACCTGTTAAATATTTTGACATATTTGACATGTCAAAATTATAAGACAACATTTCCACTAATGTTCCTCAGGAGCTAAGGAAGTTTATGAAATGGTCTAGGAAGAAAAACTTGTCCTGAGCAGAAAGTCGGGCAATGAAAATAAAACATCCTTGATTACCTAAGGAAAATGGAAGCTTTAAAAGACACACTTCAACACACAGCACTGAGGCAAATCTTATCTTCATCTTTAAAAATAATCTCACTTTCCTGATTAATAACCTTACCTATCAATGAAAGAGATTTTAAATGATTCTTCTAATTTACTCTTCCAATGGGATGTTTGCTGTATTAACCTGGATATCATTCCTTTCTTTGTACCATTATTATTTCTTATCTGCGTTTTTCAAACTTACCTTTTCTATTTTTGTTTCTTCTTCCTACAGATATAAAATGCATCTTTTTCTGTGTCTATAGCTCTCTATAAACATACAGATATATTTTGTATATTTTAAACAGGTGCAAATTGTAACCAAGAAGATAGACTTGAGTCATGTGACTTCTAAATGTGGTTCCCTGAAGAATATCCGTCATAGGCCAGGTAATGCTAAGATTTTCCAGAGGGGAAATGGAATTCTGTAAACTCCAGAAATTCTGTAAACTTCTACAGTTTCATTTCTAGGCACTCTGATTCCAAAACCATGTCTGGATTATTGGGTGAAACTGCATCCTCCATTTCCCTAATATCTGGTCTGTTGCCATTGCTACATGGCAGGGTAGGAGGAAGGAAGGGAAGGAGATCTCTAGCAATGCCTATCCATCAGCCCAGCTCACATAAATGAGATGGGAAGAAGATGAGCAGCGCAAGAGCACTCATAACAAAAAGCCTCGAGGGAGTAGATTGGTCATAACTACTTCTCAGTGCATTCTTTGAGGAATTTATGATTGTGAAACTTTTACATTGGTTTCTGAATTATGTCCTGCATTACATCATTGAAGTACATGGAACTAAATTAGAGAAAGGTTGACTACACCATTCTGGTAATTGGTCAAATGTGTGCTGAGAAAACCATATAAACAATATACCTGATAGGTATAATTCACAAGGGTTTTTTAAAGAAAATTTCCCTTTTCCAGTAAAACCAGGTAATTGTAGATAAATCATTGGAGTCAAATTTACCAAGCCTTTTAAAATAGATAAACCAACATGAAGTAATTGGTTGTACACATTTTCTAACATTAAAAATATACATATTGCATATATTTAGCATTGCAGTGACTTAAGTTGTAAATTATCCATCCATCATCTATCTATCTATCTATCTATCTATCTATCTATCTATCTATCTATCTATCTATCTATCTATCTATCTATCTATCTATCTATCTATCTATCTATCATCTATCTACGGTATCTATTTATCTATCATCTAATTTATATCATGGGGCACTTGTAAGTAGTCGTAGTGGCTTAATTAAAGTTAATAGTTAAAATATAGTACAGTTATATATAGTTAATACAGTTAAATATAGTTAAAATAAAAAATATAGTACACAGAGACCCCAAACCAATATCTGGCATTAACACCTCAGTGCTCTCCTGAAATGCTCCATCTTCAGCTATTTTTGGAGGACAGTTAAAGTTGGACCCAACAGAACCTCGGGTAGGAAGCCATTCCGGGGGCGGGGGGAGGATGCCTCTAAGCTCCCATCTACCCTCCCCAAAATGGAGGACAGTCAGCTGCTTCTCTTGGCATGATTCAAATGGCTGTGCCAACTGAACGGGAAAGAAGTGGCCCTGCAGATAACCTGACACTAAACTGTAAAGGCCTTTATATGTTAAAGCTGGCACTTTATATTGAATTTGGAAGTTAAGAGGAATATAGGAGACAACCAAGATTACAGACTTGTAACCAAAACAAAGAGGTGTTTGAACAGTCTATTCAGAATAATAATTTCCCAACAAGTTACTGGGACCACATCAAAACTGGAGATGTTGATACACCATCCTGTTTAGTTTTCAGTGTTAGTGGTGAAGGACTTCCCAACCCTAACAACTAATATATAAAAATATATTTCATACCTGCTGGGAACATGTTTGCCCCATACTATTTAACTTACATGGTTTCTCAGTTTTCTCAGTCATTCCAAGAAGAATGGAGCTGATGTCTTTCCCCAAAGTGATAAGACTAGAGTTAAAGGGACTTCCCCCAAATTAAGTAGGTCACTATGTAGAGGTGGTTGAAGCAAGGTAAGAAACCAGTGCTTCAGAGTGTTCAGGGGCACTAACGGAACTCCTGTTTGAAATTGCTTTTAAAGCAGCCACACTTTTTCCTGGGACCACAAAGGCAACTTTTTGTGTTAAAATCTGATGCAGTGCATAGCCCAACATCACCATTATTTCATCTTAACAGAGAATCTTTTTGAAACCTGGAATTATTGAAGACCAATAAAGAAACTGCATAATTTTATTTTCAGAGTACATTAAACTCATCTATTAGTGCAGCACTTCATTTACAGAAACTCATTAATCTCTTGTATTTTAATTATAAAATTTAGATTATGATCAAAGTATAAAAGTAACTATATAGTTTACATGTGAATTCTGCTTCCTTAATTTCAGAAAAAAATCTGTTTCTCCTGAAAGTTACATTAGTTGCATTCCTAGCATTGTATATAAAACAACTTGGTAGGAAGAATATCTGTCATAGCAGTAAAATACTAAAATATTCAAAGAAAAATTATTTTAAAAATGGCTATAGTGCAGTTGTTTTAAAAGGAAGGACAGATGTTTGTCATGAGTGTTTCCCACTATTTTTTTTCTGGGTGTTTTCCAAACATTGTTTAAATGTAACTATTTTTAGGCATAAGCATATTCATATTACGTATGTCACACTTCAAAGGGATGATAGAAATTAGCAAAATTGTGACAAAATATCTATTGATTATTAGTTAAAATAGGGCAAGAAATGACTTGGCGGCTTAAGATATTACAAAAAATCTTTTAAATAAAAACCTCTATTATTACTCTTGCAAGTATCTCCATGTAACTTTTCAATGTCCTTTTTAAATCTGCAAGTTAGTGCAGAGGCCAAATAGCCCTCATC
The DNA here is from genome assembly GCA_003457575.1 of Thermophis baileyi. NCBI lineage: Eukaryota > Metazoa > Chordata > Lepidosauria > Squamata > Dipsadidae > Thermophis > Thermophis baileyi. The sequence goes on from QLTV01001003.1 coordinate 514,665, forward strand.
ATCATTTCCACCAGGATGTTATCCCAAATCATTCCAAGCAAAGATCTTTCACTGGTGTCCTGGCCATCTGGGAGCTAACTGGCCAATTCACTGTTCCTGCTTTTTGTTAACAGAGAACAGCCTAGTCCAATCAGGATCACATCAACCTAGTGTGGTTGCAAGGAGGTGTAGTCCAAAAATGCCCAGAAGCTGTAGAGGCAGTAATGCAGAAGCACTTCAGTTTTATGATGGCTGAAGTTAAATGACATGCTGAAGTATGGCGCAGGTCACATAGTCTTAACCAAGCCATTGCTATAATATGTAGTTAAGGTTTTCCTTATTAACCACAATGAAACCCATGGCCTGGATTTAGAGTGCAGTAAACCAAACCACAAACTGATTTAGTGTGTTATACAAATCTGTGAAAATTCACCAATTCCTGTATATCTCAGATTCCATTTGTATGGCAGATATATCTCATTTTAGCTAATAATAGTCATATTTTCTAGTCATGAGGCCCACTGTTATAAAAGTTTTGTCTACAATCATGTGGATTGTGTGTATATGTTTATTTCTCTTTTGTCGTGTTCTCATCATATACTAAATATATATTTTTTTCAGTTTGAAGTGCATAATAATCAGTTACACAGTAGGTTTAAATGCTATTTAAATCCTAGATCCAGACGAACTGTGCTCTTTTAAAGTATTTTTCCCTTCCCCCATAACTTATAGGAGGGGGTCGAGTGAAAATCGAAAGTGTGAAACTGGATTTTAAAGAGAAGGCCCAAGCCAAGGTTGGCTCACTTGACAATGCTCACCATGTGCCTGGAGGAGGTAATATCAAGGTAAGACCTCAAGGGTTATAGACTTGACAGCTTGTCAATATATTAATTTAATGGATTATCTATTCTTTTGTTTAATATTTTGGAGTTGTTTAATATTCTGGAGTTCTTCATAGTCCTATAGGTAAAAATGACAATGGTTTACATAGAGATAGAGGTTCCTACTACCTCATGGTGTCCCCCATTAGGCTTGAGTTAACTGCTTAACTCTTCCTTCAGAGGAGACTTGCAAGAGCAGGGAGATTCCCAAGGGTGAAAAGTCCCATCTTATGCCATATCCAAGTTCCAGAGATTTCCTGCCTCCTCTCTGAAGTCAAAGCTTTACACTGTGACCACTGGTTTATGTACAAAAACTTTCAGACTTTATCTTCACTGCATGTTTGATTTTGTTTCTGTCAACTGTCCCATTTGGCACATTCAACAAAAGAAACTCCTGGTTCTTTAGGTTAGCTTTATTGAAAAATCCATCTAGGCACAGCAGAAGCAAAGTCAGTTCTGGGATTTTCCCGTGAAAACCTACATAGCTAGCTCCCCTTTTCCCTTCCGGGCCACCCACAGTTCATAGTTCACCAATTGAATTCAATTCTTTTGCTTTGGGAAAAGCTGTCTGCTTCGGTCAAAACATTCTTCATTACTTGGCCTTGTTAGATAACGTCTCTCCAGCAACAGACGGCTCACTTGCATTCCACAGCCTCCCTCCACCCTTAGGAATTCACACCCTCCCCCCACCCACCCCTGTCACTGGCAAAGCTGCAAGCAAAAGCAGGTGCAGGCAACTATGGAGTCGAGTCAGGTTTGACAGTTTCCTTTTTGTTGTGGAATACATTACAATTCTTTTTTGAATATTCCTATTTTTTTTAAAAAAAAATTAATATGTTAAATACAGAAATTTAACAAAAATTGATTTACTTCTCCCTCTTTTAAATCTCTCCGGGGGAAAAACATTTTAACATATTTATTTTTTATGTTCATATGAACCTCATTGATTTTTTGATCCCTACAAAGCTGAACTATGTGGTTCTCATTAACTACATTGTATAAGCTGTAGTATTTGTTTTACGATTTAAACAAAAAAGTTAAAATATTATTTAAATCAATGTTTCAATCTTTTTAAAAGGAGTATACAGAATGTCCAAAGAGTACAAATTATCTTTAAAAAATTATTTTAGCCCAGGGAGTCTGTCATGAATGAATCTATCGTTCAATTAATTTGGAAAGTCCTGATCAACAAAACAAAACTTATACTCCAACATTTCCCACATGATTCTTGCACATTTTCATTTAAGTTCTGCAGTAGGAGATTTCTGGTGATGAAATTAGGACATCTTCACAAAGAGGCTGGGCAAAGGACACAACTGTAATCTGCTTTTGAAGTTTGACCAGGGAAGATTGCCACCCAAGAAAATATTGAGAGAATTTTTCCAAGGAAATTAAAGTGAAATTGGTCTCAGGGGAGCTTCACACCTCTGTAGTTCCTGCATTTTATTTTTGCACCTTCCTTCCTTGCACAGATTGACAGTCAGAAACTCAATTTCCGAGAGCACGCAAAGGCCCGTGTGGACCATGGCGCTGAAATCATCACCCAATCTCCTGGCCGATCAAGTGTGGCTTCCCCTCGGAGGCTCAGCAACGTCTCCTCCTCTGGCAGTATCAACCTGCTTGAATCTCCTCAACTTGCCACCCTGGCTGAAGATGTCACTGCAGCCCTTGCTAAACAGGGCTTATGAATTTGCTTTGTTAGCAGTGTTTGAAGTTACAATATTTAGGCATGATTTCTTGCCAGGAATGGGCTCTGAGCAGGTGTTAACATTCATTCTTTACTATGTCTAAAATTAAGTCACATCCCAAGACTGTAGTAATCATAAAATAAAAACTGGGGGAAAGATCCATATAGATGCAGAAACTGGCCTGATTTTCAATTACAGCAGGAAGATCTTGGCTTTTCTATGGGTACAATTGCAGTATATTACATTGGACAATTATTGTTGCTCTGCTCTGTCTTGCATGGAGTATGTACTATGATAACAATGCATTTTGACCTTCCATGTGCCTGAAGGCCATCCACTACTTTTTGAAGAGCCTTGTTCAATCCCTTGAGTTGCTCATTTGACCGTTTTGTTGATGGATGGAATTAAGAAGCATCTCCACTTGTAATTTATCAACAGGTTAATTTAAACAGGAGAGTTTGAGGACCATGCAGAAGGGCAAATATAGTGATGTCAACACTTCAGAAAGGGTGGGGTTATTTTATATACATGGGTAGAAGAAAGAGGCAATTAAGTTATTAACGTTGTGGAAGTTGGATGATTATGTCAGTGTATAGCTGATTACAATAAATTATTTAACTAATAATTAAGTAAGTAGTGGGGGGAAATCATATGAGCTGTACCGGGGAAGCAACATTTTTTTCTTTTTTTAAAACAGTTACTGAAATTAAGCTATGGAGTTATGTCAGATTAGAATATTAGTTAAGCATCTAGGTTTGTGTCTTCACTACTGGTTTCATGTCCTCTCCCATCTGTTCGATACAGTAATATATATATATATATAATCAATCAATCAATCTGTGTGGCCATTTGTGATACCCCCCTCATACTTGAATATTCTAATTCTTTATTCACAGTATCTGTGTCTCTTGCACCCTTTGGTGTTGCAATTTTAGGTCTGTAAAAGTAGATGTTAGCAGGGATTTTATTTCCCTATTCAACCTTTTACAAATACAAAAAAAAAAAGATAGTTTAGCATGAAATTGCTTTCTGTAACATCTCAAAATGTGACCCTGTTTTAGTGCCAGATGCAAGTCTCTTCTGTGATACTGAAAAAAGTCTTCTTTCTTTCTACCTATCTTTCTTTTCTTTGCCATTACTGACTTTATGTATTACTTATCTTTCCTCCTTTCTTCCTGCTTTCCTGCCTTCCTTCCTGCCCTCCCTCTCTCTCCAAAACTATAGTTTTGAATTCAATATTTTAAAAATATCATTTAGAATAATGATTTTGTTCTACCTTAAAAAGACACTGAAGTACAAGTGATATTTTTAAATTATTTATTTTTTCTTTTGCTAAAGTTGAAATTCCAAGAAACAACAAGGAGTCTTCTCAGAAGTTATTCCATTTCTACAAATTACATCTTTGCATTGATGTACATTGATGTACTTGTACTCTCAGTAGAACAAGGCTCTAGAGAGTTGCATTCATAACATATATTGATTCCTGATATGTAAGCTCCCTAGGTAGGATAACCAAGGTGATGGACTGATAATCTTCAGAAACAATATAAAAAGTATATGACAGTGTTTCTAATAAGAGAAAAGGCACTTAACTTGGAGTGTATGGGATTTCCACCATTACTACATGGAAATTAAAAGAATACGCAAGATGGTTTGGTAATGTGATGCATAAGTGGACCACCGTCTACTCATGTAATAACTACATGATAATTGTTCCCTATTTTACCCTGCAGTTTTATGGCATTTTCCTTAAAATCACCTATATTACATTTGCATGTTCTCAAGCTGACCTGTATGTAAATGGTTCATTAGGATGGCTTTGTGTGTTGGAAGCTGTTGGACAAGGGCTACCTCTTAAACATTTTAATTTACCTAGTGTGTCTCAAGAATGATGCTTCAATTATTTTCAAAGAAAAACATCAACAATGCAAACAAACAAGAGGCTCATATCATCATAAAAGCTAACAAATGTATCACTGCATACAATCTCATAAGATGCATGGAGCTGGCTCTCATTAGATGAATTTATTAGATGCACAAATGTGATTCTTTGCACTTCTCCAGAATTGTTTTGTAATAGATATAGGGTTAAATTGGATCCTAATTTTAAAATAGAGCCTTTAATGCAAGCTCTTATTTGTAAATGAATGGGAACAAGTAAATCTGTGTACTTGTTCAGATAATATGAGGATAGACTAATAAATAGCCTGATAGGTTACATCTTAGAAGCTGCCTCATGTTAAGATCCTACTGCTTATAATGCAGTTGTGTAGGCTTTTTCTTTTAAAGTTAGCCTGCAGTCAAGAGGACTGTTTCGGTCTGTGATTGTTATGATATTTGGGATAACTCTATGAAGTTCAAACACAACATTGATTACAGATATAAGAATACCCCTGCTGGATCAGAACAAGAGAGCCAATCTTGCTGTGGGCTCCATGCCGCTGCTTTAAAAAAAATTAAAAAGTCAAAAAGAGCAGTATTTTTAATGAAATGTTGTCACTCTGACTCTGTGCTGTTGGTTCCTGCGGAAGCCTATCTGAGTTTTTATGTCTTTTTCCAATCTTAGAGCAAAAGAGGATCCAAGGCTCTACTGAACCTGAGGTGGGCAATGCTAAGTGTCAGCCAGTCAGAACAGTGTTTAATCTGTGACTATTTTGTAATCTGCTTTTTTGAGATATAAACACATTCTAGATGATAAAGTTGCTTACCAAGCATACGTGTCCAAAGTCATTAATTCCATGTTGCAGTTTTATCTTATCTTGAAGCTAAGTCCTTGTAATCATAATTGTCTTTCCATAGAAAGAATAGCAGAAGTTGATGAACTTATACAAGTTGAAGAGCCAGAAGGGGACCATGCTGTAATATAAGAAATGCATGTACTATGTTACAGGACTCTAGATTTTTACTGGGGACAAGGGCGGGCATTGCCTGGCTAGTAATCCCACTGAAACTTTAACTGCCAACTGTAGGCTTGATTTAAAAACTAACGGCACAATGTAAGCCCCGTAAGGGACATGGTCACACAAAATATTGGATCATCTCTGCAGAAATTCCTCTTTGCTTGTTCCCTATTAAAGATAATTAAAGCTGTTAAGGCATGACACAATAACTTTGACTAGTAAGCTCTGTGGTCAAGTATAATAATCTAATACGCATTTAGCAATTCACAGTAAAGGTGAGGAAAAAGTCTATAACCAAAGCTATGTACTAAAGCTGACCCATAACAAGGCAGGATCCCCTCTCTCCTCTGCCTACAATGCTATAGTGTTGTGTGAGCCTAGGCACGAAGGCAGTGGTATGCTGCAGCTGGCTTGTATCAGTTTGCAAGAACTGATTGTTAAATTTTCCGGAATTTTGCAAGCCAGATAAGAGGAGAGTAGCGCTGCAATGCCTAATACACCTGATCAGCTGTTTGATAGCAGCTAGCAGAGCCAGTTGTCACACATTGATGAGCATCTCACTGCATGAAGGGTACGGAAAAGGGTACAGAAGTTGTTTCTATCAACTCTGGACCAAACCAGCAGTCACCTTGCTTACTGGATGGTACATAAGTGTAAATGTGGGCGTGTGTATCTGTACACACACACACACCTACATGATGTGCATTTATAATTACAACTTCCCCTTCCTTCCGGCTGTTTGCAAATGAGTCTCTTTGCCAAGAGAATATCCAAAAGGATCAAATATGTATTGTCACAACAGACATGCTAGGGGTTTTTCTATTTTACTAGGCACTAAAATTCCTTCCAAATATATGAAGAGTGAAATAGTAAACCAAATTATCAGATAAATCCAGGCTTGTGATTTGTGATGGACAACTGAATGCAACGCAACACATACTGAGTACAGTATTGCTGCTCCCTAGAATGGGGGAAATGGGAGTTCCTGGGCCTCAAGAAGATCGCTATGCAAAGTTGGTTGGTCCTCAACAGCTTTTTTTTTAGATGTAAACAATTCCTGAAATGCTTACTGAAAAAAAATAGCAAATTGCTTCTATATTGTTGCAAAAAAACCAATCAACCAGGAAATCACCAACAGCACAATTTAGAGGAGACTGTATTGATCACTACTAATAAAATAATCAAGCAAAGTTCCTTATATTAAAAAATTATTATTTTACAAATTTGGTAAGGTCAAACCTAGCAATCACTTCAACTTTAGCAAAGAGAAATACAAAATCATTTTCAAAGTGCTGGGATTTTTCCTTTCTCTCTCTCTCTCTCTCTCTTAAGATATACTGTAGGCTGTGAGAAAGCCTGTGGAATTCTTTCCTTTCCTGGTAATTCTAGAGCCTGTTATCATAAAAGAGGCATTTCTTGAATGACTGGTGGTAGGTAGTTCATGTTTTTCAATCCAACTTGCAGTTGTATTTGTTGCTGTATAGTGATTGTTTTGCAAAATAAAATCGCTTGTCATCAACTTGCTTGCATCCCAAGTTTCTGTTTCTCCATTATATCCTCTGCTGTTCCACACTGCAATATTAGCATATTAGCCTAAAGAAAGGAGTCTCCACGTCTCCTCTGGGAAAGAATGACGGGCAATTTCTGTCTCCTAGGAAGTCATCCTGATAAGAGCAATAGCATTTACACTTATATACTGCTTCACAGTGTTTTACAGCCCTCTCTAAACGGTTTACAGAGTCAGCATATTGCCCCCAACAATCTGGGTTTTCATTTTACCGACCTCGGAAGAATGGAAGGCTGAGTGAACCTTGAGCCAGGTGAGATTTGAACTGCCAAATTGCAGGCAGCCAGCAATCAGCACAAGTAGCCTGCAGTACTGCACTCTAAGCACTGTGCCACCATGGCTCATAATATAACTTGCTGTGTCTATTTGCTTCTTGAACCTAGCAGGTTCCAACCCATCAAGCTAAGTGTTTGTGTTTAATACATGCCTGATGTTTTAGAGGCATGTATGAATTTCCTAGTGACATTCCAATGGTGATACAAAAGATAGGAAGTAAATGTATATAGTATTCATATGCACCAAATATTAGAATGGATCTTACAGTTCTCCTTCGAGATTGTGTTTTGTACATATATAAACAGCTTTCATCTGGGAATGAATAAATAAAGCTCCCGCTTCTGCCACATTGGCAGGAATATCTGGTACTGCCAGGACTGTCTATATTTTGGAATACAAAGTTTTCAGGTAAAAGGAAGCCGGGCTTGACATCTCAACTATTAGGTATTTTCCCAGAAACTGTAGTGCAACAGAGCAGCAGTGTCTTGTCACCCAGACAGTACCTTGCTGGTAACACCGGACAACATTTTTTCCAGATGTTTTACTTCCTCAAAACCTTTTGGTGATTATGGTAGTAACCTTCAAACTGAACGCAAGTATAATTTCGGAATGACTGTATCATATAGAAATCTTGAGAAATATGAAATTAACTTTTAATGACTATAATGTATTTAATTGCATGATATTTTCAACATGCTGCATGAGCTCAACAGGACTACAAGGATTTTGATTTTCATTTGTACTTAGTGTCTGATGCATTTCACCGCAGTGTCCCAAAATAGCCACCATTGATGGATTCCAGTTTCCCTGATACCATTTTTCCATTGTGCCAATGTCCTGGTGAAACCTTTCACCATGTTCATCACCGGATGACTAGATTTTCAGGAAAGAAGTCCAACTATGAATGCAGAAAATGAATCTTCAGTGACATGTTGCACTTCATGGTCTTCTATGCTAGAAAACGTTTATCAACCAGTTGAATGTAGTTTGGTGCACTGTAGTTTTTCAGTGTAGCCAAGAAAATTCTCAACAACAATCTTGAATGCTTTCTATGTAATTTTCTCTGGCCCCACTAACAGAGCTTTGAACCACTTGTTGCTGATGACTTATCTGATCTGTGGAACACCCCCCCCCCCAAAAAAAATGCCTTCCAAGTGACTCTCAAGTTCCTCTGAACCAAGGTTTAAGATCAACAGCACATATTACACTATAAATGTGAGGAGCACAGGTCTTGTCTTGATCACCTGTCTTAATAACAAAAATACAGTTCATACATATTGAGGCTGAAGAAGCTGCTTGGATGGGCAGTGAAGCATCTCAGACCAACAAGAAAATAAGTCCAGTTGCCATGACTCAACTACCAGACAATTCTACCTGGATGATTGGGAATTTTCTATGACATACAGTTCATACACTTTCTTAACAAGTCCAGTCATGCTGTGTCTTTGAGGTTTAAACATCTACTCGCCACAAATATAATAGAACGTATCAACAATTGTATCAAATACATGGAAATTGATATCAACAAAATGAGTAGCATCTGTGCATGCAAGCTGCTTTTATAGCTTTTCCAGGCAGCAGCCATTCACAGCCTAAACATGCCCAAACTCTACCAATTTCACAGATGTTATGAAATAGGCCCTGAGTGCATGCCTGGATATGCATGAACTACACAAAACATAATGCAAGTGAAATTTAGTAAACTTAAAATTATAAGAAGAAAAACAAAAGCAAAAATAGAAAGTTTCTATAAAATGGTACAAGACAGATTACATTACAGACCATTTTCGTGATTTAGCAGCCAAAAATCTATAAGATAAGACTTTTGTGTGTAAGTGTTCAGGAAGCAAAACCTTTGTTGTCCAGTGTAATTATTTTTATATCTGGATCCAAAAATGACTATATATAGAATTGGTGGAAATTTGAGATAGAAGAGCAATTGGAGTTATTGGTGAGTTCTTCTGGTAACTCTTTCCTACCATTCCTCTTTATTGTATTCTAAACTGAATCAGAGAAGAAAAAGACAACACCCCACCCTTTTTTATTTGGGAAAAGACCCACTTTTTTATGTCTAGGTGAAAACTGACAACCGAGAAGACCAGATTTAAATAGTCAAGTTACATGTTCTGCCTATATGTCCATCATTCTCAGGTCCGGGTGGGAGAGAGAGGGAATAGCAATAGCAATAGCACTTAGACTTATATACCGCTTTACAGTGCTTTACAGCACTCTCTAAGCGGTTCACAGAGTCAGCATATTGCCCCCAACAATCTGGGTCCTCATTTTACCCACCTCGGAAGGATGGAAGGCTGAGTCAACCTTGAGCCGGTGAGATTTGAACCGCTGAACTGCTGAACAGTCAGCTGAAGTAGCCTGCAGTACTGCACTCTAACCACTGAGCCACCTCGGCTCTTCGGAATCGGAATGATTCTTGTTGGAGGTAAATAGCTTTCATCTAGGGTCCATGAGAATTTTGGCAGGTTTAATACATTCAGTGGGTGGGAAGGGGGTTTGGGATGTCCATAAAATAGATATGAACAAATGGTGCCCAGTTCTGTATTGCTAACACAATTATTTCATAGCTAAATCAAATTCTTTTTGAATTAAATAGGTCCAAACAGCCCTTTCAACAATTGAAAACAATTCCAAACCGGTTCTTTAGTATAGGGCCTTTCACATCAGTACATTGTGTTTGTGTTAAGAGAAGAATGAGATGAACAAAAGAGGATGTTTTTGTAGAAAAAACTACAGGTGCTGCAAAAATGCAAATGCCCACTAGTTGATAGCCAAGAGGGTTTTCTGTATCCCTTTGGTGTCCTCTTGTGGTTGACTGAATGATACACCCAGGCTTTTTGCCTGCCTGAGATAATAGAAATGGAGAGAAGGTATTCTTTTAGGAGAAGTGTTTTGCTAAAACGGCTATTTTTCAACAGATACCTGAAGAACAATCTGAGTAAATTTCTAAGAAACCTTTATGGTTTTTTTTAAAGAGATATAACCTCTTCCACTTTCTGAAAGTGCTGAAATTATCTGCTCCTCTGTTACAACACATTTTCTATTCCCTATTTTTAACATGTTTCTGGAAAGTTGGGTAGTGTACAATTTAAGCAACAACAGCACCTCCATCCTATCACTTCTTTGGCATTAAGTGTAATGGGGGTAGGGCTGCAGTTTTGAAGTAAGGATTTACAGTGGAAAAAAAGCAAGACAAATGGTTTACAAGAGGTTTATTAGCAATCCAAGGCTAATAAAATGAAGGAATCTTCAAGTAGCCTGCTAACAGCCACTGGGTGATTGTGTTTGTGTATGTGCATGTTTCAGAGAAGGTGAAAAGCACCCAAAGACATTCAGCTTATCAATATCAGTTACATACAGATTAACAGAGTTGGAAGGGACCTTGTAGGTCATCTAGTCCAACCCCCTGCTCAAGCAGGAGGCCCTACACCATTTCTGACAAATGGCAGTCCAATCTCTTCTTGAAAGTCTCAAGTGATGAAGCTCCCACAACTTCCGAAGGCAAGCTGTTCCATTGGTTGATTGTTCTCACTGTCAGAAAGTTCCTCCTTATTTCTAGGTTGAATCTCTCCTTGATCAGTTTCCATCCATTATTCCTTGTCTGTCCTTCGGGTGCTTTGGAGAATAGCTTGACCCCCTCCTCTCTGTGGCAGCCCCTCAAATATTGGAACACTGCTATCATGTCTCCCCTGGTCCTTCTCTTCGCTAGTTCTTCAGTCTCATTATCAGCGCTGTACAAGCCTCTAGTCTAAACTCATGCAAACATCCAAATGTCTTCCCTCCAAAATGTAGAACCGCAAAAGACCCTTAATGCACTTTCAGAGTTGAAATGCATCTTGTTCTTGCCATATTTACTGCAAAGTAGATGTAATGTGGAGTTTCAACCACTAGATGATGCCATATACTGAATGGAGATGTCAGCCATATAGCTGATCTTAATGACTTCAAGCAATAAGGTGGTTCTGCTCAGCATCCATTTTAACTTGGCTTACTTTGTAAAACAGGACCAGGAAAGAGGATATTTTGATTTTTAGAAAACATGTTTTAGTGAAATAATATAAACTGATTTATTCCTGCATGTTTCTTACATGTAGATAGAATCTATCTATCAGTAAAGTTGAGACTGGCCTCTGGCTGAGCATTTTTGCATGTGGGCCAAAGTTATCCTTTTTTGAAATGATTTGGTCTTCTCATATTAACTGATACTTCTAACTCTAGCTGGAAAAAAAACCACTTGCCAAGAAATAGGACTCTGAAGGCTTTTCCACTGAGATGATCTTGATGCTGGGCTATGACCAAGCCACGCTTGCACTGTGGCAATGGTTCTGGACATGGCAGGCCAAAATGAGCAGGCCTCCTTGCCAAGAGACATATTTGCAAATAGCCTGATGTAAAATTAAAACCAGCTCAATATCTCAATCATATCACAATTCCTCATTTGGAGGGCCATTAACTTGAGCCAATGTGAACACTCTTCCTACCTGAGTCATAGAAAGAAAAGTTAAGAAAAGCTGCATGTAGGTAATTATTCAATGCCCTGCCAGTGCCATCAAATGAATAACTCCCACCCTCCTATATCATTAGCCTAATCTTATCTATTTACTTACCAAGGGTATGCAGATTTACCGAGGTGGCGCAGTGGTTAGAGTGCAGTACTGCAGGCTACTTCAGCTGACTGTTCAGCAGTTCAGCGGTTCAAATCTCACCAGGCTCAAGGTTGACTCAGCCTTCCATCCTTCCGAGGTGGGTAAAATGAGGACCCAGATTGTTGGGGGCAATATGCTGACTCTGTGAACCGCTTAGAGAGTGCTGTAAAGCACTGTAAAGCGGTATATAAGTCTAAGTGCTATTGCTAGTGCTATTGCTATTTATAATTCCTATGCTCATATAAAAATCCATTTCTATGTTTGTAGCAAAGTTTTGTTCTACAGTTTGCAAATTCTGGCAGGGCCTAACAAGCTAGCAACCAATTTAGTGATTGTTTCACAGTATATGCAATGACTTCTGATGTTTTACTATTATTTTGGTCATGCTAAATAGCTTTTTGGTTTTTATTATAGTCTAGGACTATAATAAAGTTCATCTGATAGAGATTTATGTCTCAACTAATGTCACTTTTGAAATGACTGCTATTTTGGGGCTGGAGGCTTGTTTGTTTATTAATTGTACAGTTCATTTTCTTCCTTCCCCACTTTTTCCCCTCAAGTTCTGCATAAGTGGGACATTCCATTTATATGCTTAAAACATTTCTTATTTGACCACCATTAAAAATCATAGGGAATAATCAATAAAACAACAGCCATTTAAAATTATACAGACACATCTAATGGCAGTTACTTTGCACTAAGGATGTTCTTGTTAGGCACTGGCAATAAGTCACAGATCTTCAGACATTTTACTCTGAATTAGCTCTTGTCCTGATTCAGCAGATGACTTCCAGATGAGACTTACCTTTTTTAGGATCTTTAGCGTGAGCAAGAAGGAAGCCTCGAACTGAAGGGAGGCTTTATATGTGTATTCTCAGTGATTTTTCTTCTTCTTCTGGCCTTCCAGTTTAAAGTGTGTTTGGCTGCTGACATATGTGTACATGGTGCTTCTTTCCAGCCTGAGAAGTATTGATTCCTGCCTCATCACTCTTAGGCCTTCCAGTTCCCATTAATATCAACTCCTAAACTGTTTATTGCCTTATTAATACTTTGCACTCAGATTAGTCGACAGCTCCTTTAGAATCAGTGTTGTATGACTCCTATATGTTGCATCAGATAAGAGTCTAGCTACCACACATTTTGCACTAGCTGCAACTTCTGCTTTACCCTGAAAAAAAAGCCCATATGGACTGATCTGAGTATTGTACTCCGGCGATCCTTTCTTTTTAGGAATAGCCATAATTGGCAGCCAACCCTGTGTCAGCAAAGCAACCTCAGCTTGCTAACAGAATGTTACATTAAAGAGCCTCCCATCTCAAAAAAAATGTACTCAATTGCTGATTCCATAAAACCTCAAAATAACCCCATTTTCTTGAGATTCAGGGTTACTTCGCTGATTCTCATTCAGAGGGGTGCAGTGTTGAATCATGGAAACAGCAGGCTAGTCCCAGCACTGCAGCATCTGATTCTGACAACAGAGAAATAGAATTGGCAAGAATACCCCACTTCAGAGTCAGCAGTTTCATGTCTGTGTTAAACAGCATAAAGGACATAAAAACTCTGCAGCATTTTCTAACGGAAGGATCCAAAGGACAAAACAAGTTTCTTCAAAGCTTTCTCTATGATCATCTACAGATAAAAGTGGAATACCCACTGAGCTGGTGCACTTAGACATCATGATCAGTACTGTCAAAAGGCAAGCATATATCCATAAGGGTCAAAAGAGTTGCTCTCCCCCTGTTTTTCCAACAGAGCTTTTTATTTTCAGCTTAACCCTACACTAAACTATCAAACTAAAGTTGTGCTTTCAAATCTCTGTGTGAGTCTGGATGATTTTCTCCAAAAGCATCTGGGGTTCTATTTTGACTCTCTCTTTTTTTTTTAATATTTTGCCTGAAAAGGGAGCATTTGGAAATGAGTATTATGTTTTGGGGTCCAGGAAAATCTCCTTGGAAAGGACTGCCATCATTTACTCTTGACATAATAAGACATTCATCACTCCTGCGTCAGCCTGGCTGTCTGCAGTCTGGAATGCACTTGATGGATGTATTCCTCTGCCCTGCAAATATTCCTTCCATATCCCTTAATTTAATGAGATTCTCAATAGTCTACTTTTGGTCTGATTTGATAGATGTAATGATCAATGATTCATGACCTCCATCATGTTTTTTGGGATAGTTTATTTATTTAGATTTTTTTTATTCCATCTTTATTATTTTTACAAATAACTCAAGGTGGCAAACATACCACTACTCCTTCCTCCTCCTATTTTCCCCACAACAACTTTGTGAGGTGAATTGCGCTGAAAAAGAGCAACTGGCCCAAAGTCACCCACCAGCTGGCTTTCATGCCTAAAACGGGATTAGAACTCACAGTCTCCTGTTTTCTAATCTAGCACTTTTACCACTACACCAAACCGGTCTTTTTATATTAGTTCACACTTATTCATCACAAAAAAATTGTTGTTCTCTATTTTTATTGCTGTCGGTGAAATGTATTAAGTATCTTTGTTCTTATTGACTTATCAACAAGGTTGATTATTATTAATGTTAGGTTCAAGTTTTAATTCAGCTTCCCTCCCCCCCCCAAAAAAGCATGTCTTGAAGCCTATGTCCTTCAGCTGGTTCATTTTTCTTAATTACTTTATGTCTTAGCTGTTACCTACTGGTTATGCAAGCTTTACAAAAGACTCCTTTCTTACTATAGTATAGTGCTTTTTCAAACTTGGAAACTTTCAGATGCGTGGACCTCAACTCCCTGAATTCCTTAGCCAGCATCTGTACAGTGATCTCTCAATTAGATGCAAAATTAAGTAATTGTCAAAAGATATTTGGACAAGTGAATTTGGATACCTAGGCCAGAAGGAGAATTTATGTTTGTGAGAACACACTCACACACATTTCCTTGCTTGCTGTATGTGTGAGAGAAAGAAAGAAAGAAAGAAAGAAAGAAAGAAAGAAAGAAAGAAAGAAAGAAAGAAAGAAAGAAGAAAGAAGAAAGAAAGAAAAAGAAAGAAAGAAAGAAAGAAAGAGCGATATATATTCTAATATCCTCTGCATTAGAGATATCTATTTATTTTGTGTTGTGTCATTTAATTATTTGCTGCATAGAATCAAAGCAGTCATAAAACACAGCATGAGTGTCATAGCAACTACTGAACCATCTCTAGTATGCAAAATTACTTGCTAAAAATCACCTTTCCTTTGAAAATGGATACATATTTTTTCTTGATACCAAGATGAATTCTTTCATCTTTTTCTATTTTGATGATAATAAGCTGACAGTTACAAATGCAACCAGGCAGAAGTATTATAGCCAGCATCATGTCTTCCCTATCATGTTAGGTAATAATATTTGTGGCTGTTGTTTTTCTGAGTATCCTTGCCTCACTGCATTTCCAGAGTTCATATGAAGAGATCTTCTAAATTTAAGAAGTTGCTGAGAGATTAGTATGTCCATGGTAGTCTTTGCACTTTCTCATAATGAATTGAATTGCTCAATTTCAACTTTTGTTGAGACAAGGCTTTCATATGGAAAACATTCCTTCAACATGAGGATTCAACTCCTGTTGAATATATTTGCTCAAAGAGTGCTCAAGAGGGAAACTAGTAAATTCCTCTCATTTCATAATCTGCCGGCCAGAGAGACTTCTCAGCATAGCCTGAATAATATTTTTTGTGGATGACAAAGCTCAAACTTGATATTTATCTCAAGAGAAGAGCTTCTTTCCTGTATTCCCAGAACATTAAAGATCTTCCATAAATCCTGCCAAGCTTATATTTTGTATCAACAGTTGAGTCAGGTCCCTTTCTTGTTTTCATTTAATTGGAGGCCTCAAAGTGTTCCCCTCTCCCACTTATAACACTTCTGCCTACCTACATCTGTAGCTGTCAGCTTGTAATTGTATAAATATAAAAAGAGAAAGACTTCATCTTGGTATTTAGCTAACCATCAATAAAAAGATGTCTCCATTTTCAAGGTGATTTTAAACTGATAATGCTGGCAGTTGTTAACAATAAAAATGTCTTCATTTAATACTTTCGATATTTTGATATGGGCTACCAAGCCAAGAAATCAAAGGCTTGCCAAAAATAGCACAAATTGTACAGGCAAACTGAGGGAATCAACAGGAGAGGAAGTCAGCATAGTTCTTGAATTATTTTCATTCCCAAACCAGGCACCCTCTCCTTTGCCTTCTCTTCAGAAAGAACAAAGCCCTCTAACTAAAAAAGAATTGAAACAAAGAATAACTGAGCATGTAGAACAGCAAAAAACAACAGAATGAGATTGCCTGCATTGCAGCTTGTTCCAAGGAAACAGCTAGCACAAGCATTAAAAGATGCCAATACTGTAATATCAAATATAAGAAACAGCTCAATGCAAGAAACAATCCAACTTGTGTACAGAACGATTGCAGTTATAACTGAATACTTGGGATGCAAATCAACAAACAAGAAAAAAAGCCAAACCAAAATGGAAAATCAGGCTGGGAAATAAGATCACAATGCTAAGATCAGATGAAAGTAGGCTAGAACAGATGAAAGCAAAGAAACTAAGAAGCAAGAAATCCAAACAATTCCTGATCAAGAAATATCACATAGAAAGGATGATTGATCCATTGGAAATAATAAAGCAGCAAATGTAGCTACAGCCAAGAAGATCAGCAGGTTCTATAGGCAGAATCTCTAATTTCATTTGACTCAGAAATGTTTCTATCAATCCATTAACAATCCATTGGTCACAAGAAGGCATTTGACTCTCTGCCAAGTGAATGGATAATAAAGTGCCTAGAAATAACAAGAGTCAGTAGAAACATCAGAAGCTTTGTGCAAAGATCAAAGGCACAATGGAAGACACAGTTGTTGATCAATGGTGATAGATTGGAAGATGTTAATATCAAGATAGGAATCTTTCAAGTAGATTCACTATCACCACTACTATTTTTCATTGCACTGATTGCTCTGTCAACAATACTGAACAAGTCAGGTTATAGCTATTAAACATCAAAAACATCTGACAAGCTATTAAGCCTCATTTTCATGGATGATCTGAAGCTGTATGGAAAAACACCATCAGAAATGGAATTGTTGCTCAACATTATCCTTTTAAATAGCCAAGATTGCAATGGAGTTTGGACTGGACAAATGTACCACCCTTACAATAAGAAGGGGGGAAATAATGAGAACTGAAGGAATCAAGATTCCCTAGCATCAAGAGTCTTGATGGAGAAGATAACTACAAATATAGGAGAAGTGGCAGAATCTGGGGCAGAGTTAAAAGACGGATCAATCTAGAATCTCTATTAAGTCAATTCTAGGGATTCTAGGCTGAATTCTCTTTTAACTCCACCCCTAGGTTCTGTCACTCCTTCTCCTTCAACAAATTAGCTTCAAGCTGACAACACCAAGTACACAAAAGTCAGCAAGAAAGTTAAAAGTGAAATCATGATCATCAACGTGAAAAAGATCTTAATGTGCAAACACAGTGGAGGAAATAACATCAAGTCAATTAACACCTGGACAAGGAGAGCTGAGCTGGAAAATGGACCGGATTCAAGTAGAACTAAAAGCCTGGATAGGAAGACCAGAAAAATAATGACAATGAATCAAGCCCTTCATCTGCGCAAGGCATTGACAGGCTCTACCTACCAAGGAAAATGGGTGAGTGTGGAATGTTGCAAGTACATCAGATGGTTGAAGAAGAAATAAGGGCTTTGGAAGAATATTTGAAAGACAGTCTGAAAGACAGAAGATGCAGTGAAGCTAGTATACCACGAAGGCATACTGAGTACTGAAGAGACCAAACTGGCCTACAAGAAAGATCAAATGAAGAAGAGAAAGGAGGCATGGGAAGACAAAGCATTACACATCCAGGGCACTAAAAAAATAGCAGAGAAAGCAGATACTGGAGTAACAGGACCTGGCAATGACTAAGAGCAGGAAATTTGAAGAAAGAGTCAGAGGAGCTAATTCTAGCTGTACGAGACTAAGCCTTAAGAACAAATGCATATAAAGCCAGAGTTGAGAAGACAGCAACAGGCAGTAAGTGCCACCTATGCAAACAAGCTGAAGAAACAGTGGATCATCTGGTCCTGCTGCAAGAAGATCATACACACTGGATACAAGCAACAGCATGACAAAATAGCAAAAATGGTGCATTGGAAGATCTGCAAGAAATATCATTTGCCTGCAAGCAAGAACAGGTGAGACCATAAAATAGAGAAAGTCATAGAAAATGAAGAAACTAAATTGTTCTCAGACTTTGGAATTCAAACAGACAGGTGCCTGCCACATAACATCCCAGACTTAAGAATTGTCTATAAGAAAGACAAGGCAGTACCTGGAAATAGCAGAATAGATGAGAAAGAACTGGAGAAGATAACAAAATACAAAAACCTACTATGGCAAAAACAAGCAAAGGTAGTACCAATAGTAATAGGTATCTTGGGTGCAATCCCAAAACAACTGCAACACCGCTTGAACACCATCAGCATTGACAAACTCACCATGAGTTAATCGCAAAAGATGGCTTTACTCGGAACAGCTTACACCTGCAACTATACCTTTAACATAATCAAACAGTAGCTGCCTATCCCAGGTCCTTGGAAAGAACTTGACGGGTGGATAAAAATGCCAAATGCAGTCTAAATGTGTGGCTGACTGTGCAGAAAACCAGAATAAGAAGACATTTGTTTAAAAATAATATATTAAGTTATGTTGTGGAAGAAAGTTGATGGATGCCAAGAGATTGTGCTGCAGCTTGTGCTGGTACTTCTGGATTCCACATTTTGGGATTCTATACCCTAGGTCTGGAGGTATTGAACTTTTTCAGGCAAAACAGGTTTGCAGAACCTATTTGTGGAGTCTTTGGTGCTCTCTGAGCTTAGTGCTCTTGTTGCAGACATTTCATTACCAAATTAAGTAACATCATCAGTGATGTTACCTAGTTTGGTAATGAAATGTCTGCAACAAGAGCACTAAGCTCAGAGAGCACCAAGAACCCCACAGTTGAATCCTGAGCCACAAATATTCTCTTCTATTGGCACCTGTTTGTTTGTTTGTTTGTTTGTTTGTTTGTTTGTTTGTTTGAAAAAAACCCTTCTAAATCCCTAATCAAGAGATAACACTAAAATGATAGAAATTTAAATTATGTTCGAGTGAAACACATTTGTTTGTTTACTTCTTTGTTGGTTGGTTTTCTCTCATAGAATCCCATAGTCTTCCTGTGGATATCTGGGGTCCACAGAATATAGTTTGAAAAACTCTGCCCTATCTATGGGGGCAGGGCGAGGGGAGAGAGACTGGGAAAACATTCTCATCTGAGTCCTGGAGAGCTGCTGCCAGTCCCTGCAAACAATACTATAAGGCCAGGAAAGCTCTCTAAATGAGCAGCTATCCTACTTCACAGGATTGCTGTGGAATAAAATAGGAAGAGGAATGTTGTGTATGCTTCCTAGATCTGTTCCTGTGATTGTGATACTGCTTTGCTTCAATTTCGACAGATACTTTTGATTAAGGAGGAGTTTTCAGCATTTACTTTCTTTGTCTTTCCCCTTCCAGAAATAGATTATATGACTCTATCAGCAAGTTAGTTGTTACTGTAAGCCCCCCTCGAGCCAAGAGTGGAAATATTACTGCACAAAGAAGGAACCATTCTAGGGAATGAATTAATTAGAGTTTATGGTTGTGAAGGATGGAAATTCGAGAAGCCGTTGCTGCTCCCCAAACTTTCCACTTCAGATCGGGGAGTTTGCTATCCGTTGGTGGCGCCGCTCCTCTCCATCGTTGCCTCCCTCCCCCCCTCCCCCCCGTTGGTATCCCCTTGACACATGACGCGCAGGTCCCTTCGCGCTAGTTGCTGTCCACAGAAGGAGGTTCTGAAGGAAGGAAATCATGCGGCGCGGGAGGCGAGTATCCTCTCGTCCTTGGCTGCCGCCGCCACCGCCGCCTCCCCGCAAGCTGCGCTGATTTCTCCCCGCTTGGCTGCGGCCGCTGTTTTTGCAGCCATTTTGCACCAGCGGAGCCGGAGGCAGAGAGGGCTGCGGCGGCGGAGCAGAGACATGGGCTAACAGCTGTTGCGGCACAGGAACCAGCACCATGGTGAAGAGGAAAAGCTCAGAAGGCCAGGACCAGGAGAGCGGCCGAGGGGTTCCGCTGCCTATCCAGACCTTCCTGTGGAGGCAAACCAGGTAAGGGAGAATAGGGGGCGCTGCCGGCTAAACCTCGCTGGGATTCAAGGGCTGGGATTTAAGTAAGAATTGCATGCTCTTCGCCCGTCTGTAGGTTCTTGATTCCAAGAGACCGAAGTCGGGGCAACGAGAAGCTACCTTTTCTTTAAATAATCCGCTCTGCTTTAGCGGGACAGTCATTAGATAGCAGCAGAGATACGGAAACTTCGGACTCTTTGCTGCCCTCTACCGGTGGTCTCTATTTAGGGGCTGAAGTAAGATACATCCATGCTCTCTCCTTTTCCTCAGCTTGCAGCCTGATGTCTCTGCTGGCCAAGTGCCAGCGCTGCATGCCATAAAACCACTTCCTCAGTGACCTCTAATACGTCAGGGCTGCAGCAGGTGTCAGGGGATGTTGTGCTATCTATCCAAAGAAACATCAGAAAATCCATTTTGCAACTGGAGTCAATTGCCAGCATTGCACAAGAAGATGCAGTTGGGGAAACTGTATCTGACTGACCCCTGGAAAATCATCTCAAGTCCCACAAATAACTTCCCTCCTCCCATCTTACTCCCCAATTGGGTATGCTTGGAATTGCAGCTTCAGTTACCCATCTTCACAAGGGTTGAGAAAAGTCATACAGTAACCATTACTAAAATGGTTCAGCAAAAGAATAAAGCATCTTTTTGTATTAGTTTTAACTGTCTGTACACATGCATTGTCTATGAACATCCCTTCTTTCCAGGTAAAATTGAACATTAACATCCTATGGAAACTCACCCCCAACTCATTAAAAAACTATATTTACCTATAATAAAACATTAACAATGGCAAGAATAAATTACAACAGGTAATTCTAACATTTCTTAGGGATGTGATTTCCTAGTGTCTTCCAACTGACATAAATACAGTTCAATAAAAGATTTATTTGATTTACCTAATGTTTATGATAATGATTATGTATGCACAATTTAAAGGATTTCATTGATAAAAGTCGCTATATAACAAGCACTTTATATTTCACAACAGAATGCTCAGCTCATTCTTGCTGACAATTACTTTAGTAAGCTAAGATTAGTTATGGTATATATCATAGAAGATAATAAGGTTGAATTAAAGATATCATGGCTCACTTCTTCCATAATTAAAGGCTACACCTGTTCAAACTGTGGCCTGTGGACTGACCATTTCTTTGTGTCATGATTAGTAGGGATGGGGACACAATGGCATTGTGTTAATGGAGGGTGGACAAGTTCATACTTTTGGTACCATCTAGCTTTATCATTCCCCTCCCTCCATCAGACTTGATTCAGATGTCCATCATCATTTTCCAATGTTGGTGGGGTACTAGATTATTTCTTATTTGATGAAAAGTAAGTATTACACAAATTAACTCAATTCAGGCCATTCTTTTTTTTTAAAAAAAAAGGCATATGATAAACATCTTAGATAGACAGCTGGATGATTATTCACTTCCCGCTGCTGACATTTTTGAGGGCTCTTGCAGCCCTGTCCTAATTATTAAAAATGTTAAGTGGCTGCAGAAAAAACAAAATAAATAAAAAAAAGGCAAACTCAGAGCTGGTACTGAGTATCTTGGGGTCCTGACAATGAACAACCTTACCAGTTTGCCTTGACAGATATGTGACTGGCCACATTTGTCATGACAACCATTTTGGGAATGGGCAAGCACCATCTTATGCCAACCAGCTTACTTGAGCATGCACAACACATGCTCAAAATCTCCACTGTGTCTACAGGCTGGAAAATTTGGGGCTCTACTGTCCAATCACATCACTTGTTGCAGATCTATTAATGCTACTGGTTCCTGCTCATATAGAACCTGGAGAACCCAAGGACTCAAATAATACCTCTTACTGAATAGGATTTTTTTTTCTTTAGCTGCAATCCCATCCCATATCTATCAGGGTATATATCATGTACAAAAAATGGGATAGGGCAGGGATGTGCAACATCCTTGTGGTGGGCAATGAAGAAAAAAAAATGCTTTTCACTTTCAAGGGCACAGGGGGATATAACTAGTGATGCCATTATAATTTGGACTGATTATAACATAAATATTTAGCCTTTGGAGGAAGTGGTTAATGGGCCTAAATAGGTATAAATATTTTGCACTGTTCAATCCCTCTATCAAAAATATTAGCTTTATTTTGGCTGGGTGCCTGAGGATTTTTAAGTGGTAAAATGATGCCTTCCTTAACCCTCTGCTATAGTTAAGACATCCATTTAGCATCTAAGTTTCTCCGAGAGGAGATCCTAAACTTTATTCAAAATGGGTGCTGGAGCTCACATATCAGGTTCTGCACTTATGGTGTACATTTGCTTGTTATAAGAATTATATCTTGGAAAATGTTGTCCATAGCAGCCACAGAGAGATACTTGCTAGCTTTATAGCATGGGATTTCAAGAGCCCTGGTGGCACAGTGATTAGAATGCAGTATTGCTGGCTAATTCTGCCCACAGCCAGGAGTTCAATCCTGACAGGCTCAAGGTTGACTCAGGCTTCCATCCTCCCAAGGTCGATAAAATGAGGACCCAGATTATTGGGGGCAATATGCTGACTCTGTAAACCACTTAGAGAGTGCTGGAAAAAGTGGAGGGTATATAAGCCTGAATGTTATTGCTATTGCTATTTTGAAATGACACTATATATTTCTAACTAGTAATCTATCAATTTAAACACACATATACAGCACATATAAACTAAACAATTGTGCCAATGAATCAAAATATTTAATTGTATACTATACCTAAAATCTTGTTTTAACAACATCTATGTCTTTTTTCAGTGCATTTTTGAGACCCAAACTGGGAAAGCAATATGAAGCTTCTTGTGTGGTATGTGATTTTTGATGTTCTTGATTTACTGATGTGCATGAATTGCTTGTTTCTAACATGAAACTCAGGAAGATATGTTCAACTCAGTGGGTCAAACATACTACTCGTTTCACTACTAATAGTTAAATGTTTGATTGAGGCAGGCTAGATCCATGGTTTCCCCTTTGAATGGTGTACTTTTTACTAAATGTAAATATTATGTTTTTCACAGTGATACTTGCAGGAAGAATACATATATAATAAACCTGATCAGATTGGATTTGTCCCAAAGAAATATATGAGAGACAACATTAGACATATATTGAATGTTATTGACAACATGAATCCAAACAATCAAACGATGGCTAGGATCTTTTTTGAGACGGAAAAAGTTTTGACAATCTAGAAAAGTCTTTTATGTTTGAAATTTTGAAAAAGATAAATTGTGGCTCTAACTTTTTAAGTAGCTACAAAGCATTTTTAAATGGAAAAATGCTGACTAAGACATTATAAAATATTTTTATTAAATAAAAAAATTAAAAAAATATGATTTTTATTGGGACAATGTACCATGCCAAAGGGGACAAACTAAAGATGCCCCATCTCCATTATTTTTACTAACAATAGAATCATTGGCAATGAAAATATATTGAGAAAATAAAATTTCAGAAGTTAAACTAGCAATTCAAAAACATAAACTGAAATTAAACTTGTCTTGCTTATTGCTGCTATCAAAATGAATATTTTACCAAGACTTAACTTTATTTTACAAAGGATTGAAAATAATAGATAATGAACTACATATACTCTCCAGCAAGACAAGATTATGTTTAAGATTTTACAAGATTGGAAATAGAATTGAACAGGATTCAATAGGATTGAAATAGGACAATATGGGCTATAGAATGGATTGTAACGGAGAAGAAATTTGTTGTATTCTTCATAGTTTTATAAGCAGTTTATTGTTAGTGTGAGTTGTACAATGAAATCTTGCTCTTGAATGCACTCATTCTTGAAGCCAATTTAATGTCTTATATTAACTGGCTTATATATAAATGCTTCCTTTAAAAATATGATCCATCTCTTTTAAACATTCATTTGATTATTTTCATTTAATTGGTAGCCTCTAAAAGAATAAATACCGTAGATTCATTATTTTGCTCCTCATATTCTCTCTTTTTCTAATTTCTCAAAACTATTTATCATATACTAGTAAAAGTTGTAGACAGTTTCATAAAAATAAACATATATTTGGAAATATTGGACTAAAAAGCATATTTGGGCTAAATTGTGTTTAAATATATAGGAGTAGAAAAAAAAATATTTGATATATTGTGAATAATTTGCAAAGTTCAGAATAACATGTAAATTGTAAGAAAAGCCAGGCAAAATCGATACTGGGTTTTTGTTGATTTTTTTAAAGCAAAAAATCATATAAACATCTTCCTCTTAAGATTTTGGTGGTCTCTTATATTATTGTTCTTTGAACAATCTAGTAACACAGTTTCTCTATTTTTATTTAGTTTTTGGATATTGCCATATTTAGAATCAAGATTTTACCCCCCAGTGACTTACTAAATTACAATTCATCTAATATAATTTAGCCAAGAACAAAAAGCCTGGAAGTAATTTGAAGGATTTAGTTCCTTTGGACAAGAAGTGAGTCCAGTTACTGGGTATAACTCTTATTTCATTTCTGTTTCCAAATATGGAATCAGAAACATCTGCCATCCACTATAGATTCTTAGGTGTCTTCATCCCAGTGAAATGGGAGACAATTTCAGGTACTAACTGAAAAAAGTTATGGAGAAGGAGATGTGAAGGCAATGGCTGGCCAATTGACAAGAGAATTAGGGCTGGGGACTAAGGGAAGGAGGACAGAGCAAATCTCCCAATTAAAAAGAAAAATCTCTGAACAAGAAGCCAGGCTTCCACATCTGATAAAATTTTAACAAGCCAGTGTCCATAGGGTTTTAAGCAAAGATCTCAGTAGAGGAAACTTCAACAAGAATTCAATGAAACTCCTCTGCAATTATAGAAACCTAAGGAGTAGGAGGCAGAGAAAATTGGTATTTATTCCTAGTTGTTAAGATTGACTGGTCTGAGGTATCTGATCAGATCTGCTTCAGAACAGATATTTAACAGGGCTGTGTAGCCTGAAAAATGATGAAGTTAATTTATTAAAATAAGATTATTCTTAAACCAGCATACTCTTATAAAGGGGGGGGGGCTACTTTAATGAATAGCAGAGACATGCTATGTTTGGGTGAGACATAAAAAATTTCTAGTTGTTTTCAAATTGTTGTCCCTTTGAGATAGGCCGAGTCAGGAAACAGACTTCATGATAAGTACTAGAACTCTACTTTATTGGTAAAGGCTATAATAATAAAATCTTGAAAAACCCAGTTGTGTGTTTCCTTTCCTCCTTCTTATACTAGAAAGAGTTAAGACAGAACCAAATTATGTTTCTTTCTAATATTCTCACATTTTCTGAGCCTTAAGTCATGTTTTGCTAACCGCTTCCTTCATTCCCACGGTGATCTCTGGGATTCTCTACAGAAAATTTGCCCAATGCTAGAATGTAGACTTAATTAGATACTTACCCCTCACAAAAGCATCACTGTGTCAAAGACTTTGAATATGCTCCTTGCTAAAATTTATATCCCAGAGAGTACACAGAGATTTATTTATTTATTTATTTATTTATTTATTTATTTATTTATTTATTTATTTATTTATTATTTATTCATTCATTCATTCATTCATTCATTCATTTATTTGCAATGTTTGTAACCCATCTTAACCTGAATATTCTGGGTGATATACAAGAAGAAGCCATCAAAAGAATCGAAGGTAGCCCAGCCCAAAACAATACCAAGAACTGAACACTAGACAACCAGAGAATGAAGAACACATAGAATAACAGCTTTATAAAAAGTCAGGTGTGTGTGCGGAGGGGTGCTGCACAAGGGGAAGCAAAGTTCATGATGGTTTTTTGGATGATGAAATTTGGTTATTGTGAATTTTGGTGGCTTGATATTGAACCAATGGGGGATGGTGGTGGGGTTTAAGTCCTCAAATTCTTGAAAATGATTTTTAAATTGAGCCAAAATCTGCCTTTTCTGATGAGGTCAACACATTACTAGAAGATTACCAGCTAGCTACTCGGGAAAAAAAGTTATGATCCACAACCAAAATGGCTCCTGATCTAGAGAAGAAGGCAGAATAAAAAATTTAGTGATTGATGAGTACTGTTAGTTTTCAACAAATGCAGAACATTATAGGAGTCGTTTTT
>QLTV01001003.1:541674-580844 GCA_003457575.1 Thermophis baileyi
AGGCAATTCAACTTTTTCTGAATTATTAACTATTTGTTAGTTTTCTATGTCACCATAAAGCTCATTTGACTTATCTACTATTATCTCAAGGTCAAGAATTAAGATACTTTATTCTTAACCTTAATTGAGATGTAATACTAATCCATCATTGAACTTGGATATAAAAACATCAGTGTTAAAATAATCAGACCAAACATACTGCTTTAAATCAACTGGAGCTACTTTCTTAGTCTGATTTCTCACTGACAATCATTCTTTCCTCAGCTCAACTTTTTAGCCCTTCAGCAACTTTGGAATAGTAGAAAAATTAAATGGACTACAGGGATCTACACCCATATTAAATCAGTGGGCCATTAAAAACACATCATTTATTTCAGCAAGCAATACCAACAATCTTATAGATGCAGTATGACCTAAAAGTCCGACAAGCATCTATTCACTTCTTGCTAAACTCTGCCTCTTTAATAGTCCAAGTGCTCTCTTTCGTATTCTAAATCCCCCGATTATTACTATCATTATTTATTCTGCTTATTTAGCAATAAAGTTTTACTACTGCAAAAAATGGGGGGGAAAGTATCCACATGAGCAAACTTCTTTGTGTGGGAGAATTAAGAAGAAAGGATTTGTGGAGGAGTCCATATGAGATATACCAGAGATATACATACATACATACATACATACATACATACATATACTTTTTCTGATTGTTATAGTTTTCTCCTAATTTATCTTCTCATAGTTTGAGCATATCTCCTGGTCTCAACTGCTGCTGCAGCAGCAGAGAGAAAGTTGCTGCTTACAAACTTTGTCATGGACATGACCATCATATCAAGTGGGGCTTTTTTTAGTACAAAAGAAACATTTATTGCTTGAGCTACCAGCTGTATATATTAAGCCCCTTCAGGGTTGGCCAGGATGATCTGCCCTATTTTCCAGGACTGTTGTTCTTGTAATTTTTCCAAGGTCAGAGTGACATATAAGCAATGAGGATTACATCAGGGTTTTTTTTTTAATAAATGTATCCTGTGTATTTTTATGAGTTGCCCAGCTAAAGTCACTGAAATATGTGATGGTGCACTATTTTTAGAATATCCCTTTTCTATTTCTCATATTTGTCACTATAATTATATCATTTAAAGGTCAATTGCACTTCCCCAACAAGACAGAATACTGTTCAGAACTGTGCCAGTTGCAAGGAGAGCGGCAGAACACCAAGGGCAGTGTAATCAGGGCTGCAGTCCTCAGATCGACTTAAACAAAAGATGATTAATTGAAGCTTTAGATAAAGGATTGTGGATGGAACTTTATAAAAATAATAGCTGATAACCCGCGTTGCCCGGGTATTTATTTATTCCAATCCTGTATTGGGGGAAAAGAAGCACAGACGTCGAAGCCTTTGTCTGACAGGGAGCCATTGAGAGGGGCCTTTCTTCCCCCTATTCCCATGCCCATCATCCCTGCCCTCTCCCTTCTCCCTCCCATGCGCTTCTCTTTCCCGCCCTTTCTGCGATCCTGGCACCAAATCCACCAGGGGCGCCTTCTGCCAAGAGAAGGGAACATCAGGCGCTTCCCCATTGGTCGGCTGGAGGGTGAACGTCACGGCTGGCTTTCCAGAGGAAGCTGTGAAGGAAGTGACATCACAAACAATTGCCACGCTAGGATGCCGCACTTGCTCTCCTTAATGGCCCAGGCGTTCGAGCATTATGCTGGAACACACACACACACACACACCGAGGGGTGCTAGGGGTGTCTTCTCCCCCCAGTATTTGTTTCCAGAGGGTAAGTCATCTGTGTACCAAGTTTGGTCGAAATTTCTCGAGGAGTTCCAGAGTTATGCTGGAACATACACACAAACACACACACACACACACACACACACACACACCCATTTTTATATATATATAGATGAAATAGTCTTGCCTTTGTCTCAGAAAAATTGTAGTTAGCTAAATCATCAATTGTTTTTCTGTCATTATTTTCTTAAGATGGGAATAGAGATCTAAAGTGATATATTTAATGTCCAAGCCATTGCTAAGAGATTTTCTGGGGAAAATGTACATTAGAAGATTGATGGCTTGCAGTTCCTATGTTACTAAAACATACAATTATCTGTTTCTGCTCAATGCTAACAAGTAGATAAAAAGGTACTCTCTTGCAGTACACATTCCTCCTACCAGTGAGGTAGTCATCACTTCTATGGCTTGCCTTCAAAAGTTGTGGGTACTTGATCACTGGAGGTTTTTAAGAAGAGGCTGGATAGCCACTGGTCTGGAATGGTAGAGTCACCTGCTTGAGAAGGGGTTGGACTAGAAGAACCTCAAGTTCCCTACCAACTCTGTTATTTTGTTATTCATGCACTGAATCCAACATACACTAATTGGGAACACATTTATTCAAGGGGAGCCCACTCTTTTCTGAGTAAATGGTTCTGATGTTAAACTAAACATGATTTTACCCCATCGTTCAGTCAGAATTTGCCATCCTGTAATTTAAATCTCTTTCTACATACATTGATTCTTCATACTGATTAAGAGAGAACAGAGTTTGGTTTTATTATGGGTGATAACTTTTCTAGTATTTGAAGAATGCTATCAATAACCCCTCCCTATATTGCTGTTGTTATTGTTATTTTCCCAAAGCTAAATAATCAGTAATCTTTTCTCTGAGAAAACATATCTACCCTTCTATCATTGTTTGTAGGATGTAGTTCTAGTTCCCTGATCATATTTGTTATATTTTTGTGAACCTGATCAAGTTTCTTTGAATCCTTTTTAAAATATGGTGTCCAGAACTGAATACAATTCTCGATGTTGAGGGTTCAAATGGAACTATTACTTCCTATGACCTGGAAATTATACATTTTTTTAAAAAAAATGTTCTTTTTTGCATCTACATCATTTTGCTGGTTCATATTAAGTTTCTTTGCCTCCATAGCAGTGATGGCGAACCTTTGCGCGCTCATCTGGGCTGTGACCAGGAAGAGGAGTTGCCCAGGGGGCATGCGCGTGCTGGAAAATCTACTTCCGGTTTCTGGCGTGCGCATGCCTGCCGACCGGCAAGTCTTCTGGTTACTGCCCCGCATGTGCATGCGCCGATCAGTTGGCAGGCACACATGCTCACGCCGGAAAACGGAAGACCCGCTCTTCCAGTTTCCAGCACTGCCGCATGCACAAAGGCCAGCTGATCGTTGCGTGCGCATGCGCGGCAGAAACCCGGAAGAAGAACGGCTGCCGCCACGCATGCCAGGCGACATAGCTCCGCATGCCACTTCGGGCACGTGTGCCATAGGTTCACCATCACAACTCTATCTCTATAACTATATAGGAGAACTCATAACTGCTCCAGTTTACTTGACTGTCTTAGACCATTTTATCAGATTCCTCATCTATCATTTTTTTAAGTAAGATAAATATCTAGCTATTTTTGAAAAATTATCAAATTTGTTGGATGGGAATTAAAAACAGATTAGAAGCTGACTACTGGTTCCTTGAATATACCAGCTCATGTCTGTTTTTCACTTGACAATTTGATCAAACTGAATAAAATCAAAGAAACACTAAGTGTGTTACAAATCATATTTATTGGAAAGTTACAATTTTCAACAATGCTGCCTCTCCAATAGTTTCCCAACATTGTTATTAAGCTTTATTTTAAGAGCTATATTTCTTGTTGATACTGCTTTTAAAGTTTTTTTCCCCACCGTAGTCTTCATAATCTTACCTGTCTTTGTCCTAGTCCCATCTAGTTATTGGAAATTACTATTCCACATATGACCCTCTCAGTCTGAAAATAGATGCAAAACCCGTGTTAACTTTAACTTTTATTTGCATTTCTATGCCGCCCAACTTCCTAGAGACTCTGGGTGGCTTACAGCAAATATAAAAACTTATTAAAATATAAAAAGCTTATTAACTGTTGCAACTGAATGAGTTATCTTGCAATTCCTGCCAATCACAGCTTTAACAGTGTCCAATAAATCTTCAAGTAACTTTTGAAACAACTATACAAGAAAATATCCGCTGATAACAGGATTAAAGAAAGATTAAAGAAACGAGTCAAAACATTATATCTATTCAATGGAATGGCTTGCTTTCAGATTTTGTGGATGCTCCATCACTGAGGCTTTTAAGAAAAGACTGGACAGCCATTTGTCTGAAATGGTATAGGGTCTCCGGCTTGAGTAGAGGGTTGGACTAGAACAGGGGTCAGCAACCCGTGGCTCTGGAGCCGCATGTGGCTCTTTCATCCCTCTGCTGCGGCTCCCTGTCACCGGTCGGCTCCACAATTGATAGGGCTTTCAGTTAGGATAGGTAGAGGAAAAAGGATGCCGCGCTAGGAGGAGATTATGGTGGGGGAACCAGACTTCCGGTTGGCAGAGGAAAAAGGACACCACGCTAGGAGGAGACTCTATGGTGGGATGAACCAGACTTTCGGTTGGCAGAGGAAAAAGGATGCCGTGCTAGGAGACTCTATGGTGGGATGAACCAGACTTTCGGTTGGCAGAGGAAAAAGGATGCCGTGCTAGGAGGAGACTCTATGGTGGGATGAACCAGACTTCTGGTCGGCTCCAGAATTGAACAGGGGGCTTCCGGTTAGGACCTTTGTGGCTCTTTGAGTATTTAAGGTTGCCTACCCCTGGACTAGAAGATCTCCAAGGTCTCTTCCAATAACCCTTCTGTTATTCTGATTTATTTGGGGGAAATGACCCAAGCTACATATTTGTGTATGGTAAAACATGAGAATCTTTAGGATTATCAGTTCATTTGAAGGGAAAAGCAGCACCAGATTAATTTGTGTCTATCAGGGTAGCAATGCCACCATTAAATTTTTTTCTGTTCAGTAAAGACCTTATCCTTTAGAAATATCCTTGACCAAACAATAAAGTCATGAATGCTAGCATAAGACAAAAATCGAGCAAGCGTAATTGCTGTGATTATAAGACAAGCACTCAAGCATGGATAATAAACATATGTACCATTTAACACGTAGAGCCATGGCTCCAAAAGCCATGATCCAACCAGTTCTCTGATACACCTACATGAAATTTAAAGGATAAATGCATCCAGTCTATTCTTTGCTGATATTTGCTACAAGAAACAGCAGGGCAAAATGTCACATGAAAGATCTGCCTTAATAGATTACAGTCACATGACCCAGGTCGCAAAGTGCATAAAAAAGAGAATATAGTACAAGTTTCAAAAACCTAAACTAAGGGGTTTTTTTCTCCTCTCATTTCATTTTAGTCCTTTGAAAGAGTTTTGGTTGAAAACAAGCTGCATGGTCTTTCACCAGCTCTTTCTGAAGCCATCCAGAGCATTTCACGCTGGGAATTGGTTCAAGCTGCCTTACCACATGTCCTTCACTGCACAGCCACTCTGCTTTCCAACCGGAACAAGTTAGGTCAGTGCACATCTGAGATTTTAAAAAGAACTGTGGTTAGACATTACTGTATCTTATCAATTATTATTAAAACGGAGTAAATAACAGTTCAGATTAAAGTTCTATGACTTGCATTTCAGTTCCATTAGAAAAAGAGAGGGAGGGAGGGAGGGAGGGAGGGTGTGCTTTCATGCACATTTGCTTTTGTGCAAATTATGTCACAGTAAACTGTGAGGGCAAGATTAACTGATGTATAGAAAAGGGACTGCAATGATGAAAGGAGAAGAATGGTGTCTTAAAGGGTTGGATCATGGAGAGCCTTGTCACAGGGAATGGCTTGGTGGACCATGGAAGGATGCAGTCAATCACAAAAATGTGATAGAAAGACAGCTGGATTTTAAAACCTACATGATAACACTAAAAATATTGTCAGCAGTAAAAGTCCTCAGGAAGCCAATAATCACTTATATGTTTACAGCAGATATTAAAATATAATTAAAAGCATGTTTTCAATAGAAAAACACATGTCTTGTCCATCTGTCAATACAATGCAATGTAAATACAAGATAAAGTCCAAGAAACATTGTTTAGATGATACCTTCTGGAATATTAACTGGGTTTATTAGAGCATAGAAAAAATTGAGATGTCTATGTTTTAGAAGTAGCTTTAGGAAGGATTTAAAGTAGAACAGTTCATGTATTACCCTGTCAGATAAAATGTAATAGCCAAGTACAGTGTCTTTTTAAATGATCAACGTGGGCAACAAATAAGGAGATTCATGTAGCTGACTGCTGGTTATGTACAGTAGCATGTGCTTGGTATTATGGTAAACAAGTTGAGCAGAGCTTCTTTTCAAGCTGCACCATTTAATCATGGTCCTCGCAATCTTTTTTCATCTAGGACATCAGGACAAACTTGGTGTTGCTGAGACAAAACTCCTTCACACTCTACATTGGATGTTGCTAGAAGCACCTCAAGACTGCAGCCATGACCATTTTGGAGGATCAGGAGACAGAGGGTCAAGCTGGAGAGGAAGCAGCAGTGCCTTTATCCACCAGATTGAAAACCAAGGATCTCCAGGGCAATCAAGATGTGACAGTACCAATGAAGAAGAAGAGAACAGCAGAAGGAAGTTCTTTCAGAATTCAATGGCCACTGTTGAGCTTTTTGTGTTCTTGTTTGCTCCTCTGGTTCATAGGATTAAAGTAAGTGCCTAAAGTGGCTGTAAGGGCTGTAAAGGAGATGGAATATCTGGCTATCATAAGTAACAACTACTACTTAGCACATCTGGTGTTTGATGGATGTAGTATCTGGCATACAAGAAACTCTTAGTCTGATTTTTTTCTACTATCATGTCTCCATCTATGTTGCATTTATTAGGGAATTTATTTATTTATTTGATTTATATATGGAAGAGTGTGAGGTGATTGCAAGATTGTTTTCCCCTTTAATGCAAAGAGTCAACCATCTGGCTTCGAACTAATCCAGCTTCCAGATTTTCTGCCTGCCATAAATAGAATATATTTAGAAAAAGATGGTATCTTTTAGAGAGTCATTGAAGCCATGTGGAGGTTTGCCTGTGTCCTTAAGGTCACCTGAATAGTGCAAATGGGTGTGGAACCTTCTTGGAACTGCTGAAAGGAGCTGTGTTTCCTGCAGGATGTTTTCTGCCCTGTGTCCCTTCACTGTGATTTCAGCTTGAGAAGGAGACAACACAGACTCATCCCCAACAGCCTGTGAACACACTGTGTTCACTGTGAAATGAGTCTGTGTTGTCTCCTTCTCAAGCTGAAGTCACAGTGAAGGGACACAGGGCAGAAAACATCCTGCAGAAAACACAGCTCCACAAAACAGTCCTTTCAGCAGTTCCAAGAAGGTGTCACACCCATTTGTGACCCTGAAGACACTGACAAACCTCCAAGTGGCCTCAACACCTCTCTAAAAGAATGCAAATGACCAGCTGTCTGCAGGGAACATAAATCCTTCCATTCCCCACCATCCAGTCAGAGCTGAAGAAGCTTCTTGAATAAGAAGTAAAACGTCTTCAAAGAAAAACAAGAAAGTCCAGTTGCCTCTTGTAAAAGCATCTTTAGGACAAAAATATGGTAATATTACTGGACATATGATCTTGTTTTCCATAAACAGCGTCTTGATATTCTTACATTATCTCTATAACTGAGCTGTGACTACTGTTGCTCCTTCCTTATTATCCAAACTAGTCATCATCTTTGTACAAGACCCTGTTTACTTCTCCTTGGGCTCATTCATACTATTACCGTACCCCTTAAGTAATTTGTTTTAGTTCCAAACACAGTGAGGCTAAAATAAGGACTTCTAAACTTCTCTGTCTTTTTTGAGTCCTAAAGAAGTTCACCAAAGGGGGTCTTTTATAGCTATTCTATCTCTGCTATTGTTTTGGCTTCTTCTCCTTCATTGGAGCTGCACAGGAGATTAAAGAAGGCAAAAAAGACTGAGATGAACACCAATTCCATGAAACTCTAGTGGCAATAGTGGTCCCACACCTCCTTTCATTTTTAATCAAAAAAGTATTGCCTTCCAGGGGATATATTGCCTGTGCTGAAAAGACTTTGCACACCAGCGTGCCTACCGTCCCTGTCCTAATGTTCCCTTTTATTCGTATCCATTTCATGTATTCATAATTATGTTTATACTTATATCTGTTATCTAATACATGCCTGATGAAATAAATAAATGAAATAAAATTAAAATAAAATAAAAAGTTTGGACAAAAAAAAAAGAGCATTAAAGGATCCACAGATTTTTTTTCTTTACTGGACAATGTAACTAAAGTAGAGGAGGGAGAGATGGTGGAGTAATCTTGCTTCTTCTTAATGTTTAATTTTTGCTTAAATTTTAATTAATTACAGTAGTTTTTAATTAGATTACCTAATTAAAAGACTAGCTAACCTGGCCTTTTGCTAAAGTCAGATTATCACTTTATCTGAGTGCTAATTTGGAACCATAAATAGTATATATGTGGTGGGGGGGGGAAATAACCAGCTTTAGAAATGGAAAGTTCTATACATAATATCCTTTTTCCTTAGAATAATTCAACAATTTGCTGTATTCTTATTTTTAGGAATCTGATCTGACCTTTCGTCTTGCCAGTGGTCTTGTCATTTGGCAGCCAATGTGGGAACATAGACAGCCAGAAGTCACCGCCTTTACTGCACTTGTTAAACCCATCAGGAATATAATCACAGGTTTGTGTGTTTGTATGTGTTTGTGTGCATGTGTGTGTGCATGTGTGTGTGCATGTATATATGAGCGCACACTAAAACAAGTTCTTTTCCATCTATATGCACACTATAATTATTATGACTGTTGGATCAGTATAGATTTACAGTATTATCTGCATGCTTTTTTTTTTAAAGGATGGCAGTGACGAGAGGCTTTCTATTGCCTGCACTGTTTTTACAAACAGAATTCCTAGCACTAATAGTCAAGCTATTCTGCTTCTCCATTTTTAATATATCTTTTCCTGGTAACAAGAAAGAAGGAAAAATTGGTGAGAAAACTATCTCCTTGGTTTTTTTAAAAAATAAGTCTAATGATAGAGGTGGATTGCAACTAGAGGATAAATTTGTGAGATTTTAAAATATAGGTGCCCTTAAAAATCTAACCTGGTCACATTCTGAGGGTTATATGAGACTAAAGTACTAAATTACTTGACATGTTTCCATTCCTAGAATTTGACAGGGGGCATGTTTCACATTCTTTATGTACTCATACTGATGGCATGAGTATAGCTTTGTTGAGAACCTTGGCAGACTGCGATACTGTATGTGAATCAGGTGTGGGTTCTGGCTTACCTCGCTGCCAGTTCGCTTCTTCACGCGCCCCGTGCATGCGCGCTTTGCGCAGTGCTAAAAACCCAGCTTCTGCGCATGCACAGAAGCAAAAAACAAGATGGCGGCACCTATGGCGCTGCCGAGAGAGCCGGTTCAGGGGCATGTCCAGCCGGCTATTGCTGCCGGTTCGGCGAGCGGGGGGAAATTCCCGCTACAGGTTCTAAAGAACCGGTCTGAACCAGCAGGAACCCACCTCTGATGTGAATTCATTTGACTTAATGGTAGTGGAATAACTGTATTTTATAATTCATTGATTATAGCAGTAACATGGAGCTTTCTGGCCTGGCTACTCCATGAACTTCCAGAAATATAGGAGACCGTAAATACTGTCTTGGTTAGCTAATTAATGTTGAAAATGAATCAGAAAGGGGCCCCGCATTTCACGTAAGCAATTGGTTTTTCTTCAAATCCATTGCATGAGTAAGTAGGTAGCAGGTGAGCTTAAAGGATACGGGGCAAGTTGAGGAGCACAAGTTCTGCCAATCTCTTACATGCTGCGCTATCTTCCATCCGAAGTAGCTGGTCTCATTTAGCCCAATGGTAGACAAATATATGAAGGACCAAAAATGGGACATATCAGGAGGCTATCAGCCGCTGTCAAAGATTATGTCCCAGCATCTTAAGTACAGTATTAATGATGTAATGTAACTTATAATCATAATAAAGATGTTTCCTAGCTTCACCCCAAAAAAGAAGGCAAACGTCATATGCAGTGAGCCAATTTTTATTTTTTATGGTAATATTAAAGAGGCCCAGGACTTATATTTAACAACTCCTCTCCTAAAAAATCCTAGTTACCATAAATCACTTCTTATAGATCTTTAAGAAGCTGAGAATTGCACCTACCAATTTTAACTCTGATCTCACCCGCAATACTGTCTGCCCAATATTTACAATAAGATGCAATTAGATTTAGAATCCATAATTCTCGATTCCCCGATGTATAGTTCTGTATTGATTAAAGAGGATAACTAGTTACTCATATATGATTAAGAAGAGTGGGTCATTTAAAGTATAGTCTGCTGTCAGAATTGCTAAAGCTTGATTCATGAAGCTTCTGTACTAACAAACTGTTGAATTTGCCAGCAAAGAGGAGTTCTCCAATCAAAAACCAGAGTCTTACATGTGAATCACCTAATTTGGATGCTGGGCATACAGAGGTAATCACTGGGGCTATATTGTTTTGGGGGGGGGAGTAATAGGACAGAAAAACGCTTCCAAACAGAAGTTGCCACCTGGGCTTGTGATTAAGTATACATTAAAAATGGTAGTTCTATTGTAGCCATTGGCAGAAAATTCAATAAAATGTCCCTGTATAAATATTGATTGAAATTGGAACAGCAATATCTACCAAAGAGGGGGTCATTTGTGTATATAGACCATCTGATTGGTTCCTTGGCTTTCTCCATGAGCCACCTTTTGCTCCTGGCTCACTGAAAGGACCTCCTGACACCAGGAAATGTGAAATAGATTAAGCAAGTCAGTTCTCCCTGCTACCAAGAACTGAAGGTTTAGGGAAAATTGCACACAATTCGTGTTGAGGCGCCTTTTAAGTTGAGGTGCTGAAGAGCCCATAAACAATTTCAATCAGTGTCTGAAGGTTTCCAGGGCATTGAGTATTTGTTTTATTTTTGTTTTACCACTTGTGTTTTGTTGCAGCTAGGATGGCAATTTTTCATCTAGGTTTTTATTATCTCAGAGTGCAGATGAAGGGCTTATAGCACAGAATGCCTTGCTGTCATAGCGGTAGGAAACTTGGCACTCATATGCACCAGTGTCCCTGCAGCAATTCCTTTGAGACTTCCAGGCTCTGTATCTGACATTAAAACAAACAGATAAATAAATGGGAAGCTGGAATGCTGCAAAACACAGTAGCCATCAATAGCATCATCTCAAGCATTCTTAGAAAATAAGAACGTTGAGCAATAAAAGAATGATTGACTGCACCCCATTGTGTGGCCTGCAAGCATCTCCACCTAGCCAGAAAAAAGGAGCAAGCTAACCTGGACTATTAGGAAACATCTTATGAGGGTGGAGGGGATGACAGGGGCAAGCTTCATACCTGGCCTTCCTGTAAGTATTTGTGGCACAAAAAAAATGAGTAAGCGTTTGCATATTTTATTTAAAAATGGCATTCTCTTGATGGTTTTGTTCTTTAAGTGACATATAATAATTATAACCATTCAAAATACAACAAATTGTATGCGCCTTTACCTGCTGTTGGAAGTGATATAACATAAGCATGATGTAATCATCCCAGGGAGAACTGGGACTTGATGTACAGTACCTACAAATTATTTTCTTTCCATGTCTCATCATGTCCATTTGTTTTCATTCTACAAGTTCTAAAAATAATTTCAATTTATTTCTAAGACTGGGAAATGCAATTTTTCTTCCATCCTAACTTACAGAAACTTTCAAGACAATATCTGGGGGTTTTCTTGCTTGAATTAGTAGTCACAACAGTATTGATTCCCTGGTGCATCTACACAATCTGCATTTTAAACTTGTTTCTTCCTGGCCTGCAGATAGTGTGTGAATCAACAGAATCAGACTCCGTTCCACCAAGACGAGCCTTTCTGGGCTGCCACCGTGGAAATTCCATTGATGGAAGCATCTCAACCCAAGGCTCCCAAGAGAAAGGAACCCCCTATCCTCGGTAGGCATTCTTCTGCAAGGTTGACATTTGTCAGTTTCAATTCAATTAGTTCAGCACAGGGTAATTTACGAAATCTTCCACTAAAGAGAACCAGTTTGGTGTAATGGTTAAGGCACCAGGATAATTTTGTGCTCCTTTGCTTTCCTTTATTCTATATCATCTTTCTCTCCAAAAGTCCCACTGGAAACCCTAAGATTGTAACATGTTTCAAGTTTTTCACAGCCATTTTTCATTTTGAGCACTGATTGACGCAGTATAGTAATACAGCTGTATCCAACCAAGTGTCCTGCCAGGGGTATTGGACTATAATACTTATACTCCTCAATCCCCTAGCCATTGTGGAATTGTAGTCTTGGACACCTAAAACACTTTGTCACACTTCAAAGGCTGAACAGAAAACATTTCACTCATAAAATATTTTAAAAAAAAGGAAAGATAATAGTTCGTTTTGTATGAACTGGGGAACTTCTTTATATAGAGAGCCTGAAACGAAACACATCTAAGTGCTTAATTTTCTGCCCTGATCTAGCCAGTGGATGCCTAATTTGATAGGACAAATGTGTGACCAACCCTGTTTATCAACCAGGATCCATAGTTAACACAATGTTATTGATGAAATTGTTGAAATGTGGCAGCTGTAGCTTATTAGTGAGAAGTCAAAAGGCTGATTGTGCCTTACATATACAGATGGTTAAAAAGAAACAGGAAATCAAATTGGTATTTTCTATGTATTGGGTCCTTTCCCCACTCAAATATGCAGGTTCAAAATAGAGCAAGGCATTCAGTGTCTGAAACTGAGCTGGGTGGTCACTATGGCAATGAAGCTGTAGGCAGGGTCTCTAACCTGCGTCATTAATTTCTCTTTATTTGTTGAACTCATTGATCACTCCAAACGGAACTGGAGAGGGTGTTGCCTAGCAACAAGCAAGAACAGAATAAATGTTGTTTGCTCTACTTACCGATCCAGCTTTTATACAATTATTTCTGTCCTTGAAGATAAAATTCAAACAATTATTACATCCTGGCCTTTGGGGAAAGTGTGCAATCACTGACTCAGTGAGCTTAGTGTGCAATTAAAATTAAGTAGAAAAAAATTGTACATTTTAAAAATTGCTTTAAGAGAGAAGGGGAAAGAGAAACAGAAGTGGAAAAGCGGGGAGGAGGGGAACAAAAATAATTTAGAAAAAACCAACAGCACTGACTCCAACCAAATGACTTCCAGACCTACTTTGTTGTATTTAATGCAGGAGACAGAACAGAGCTATTGCTAAAAATGAAACCAAAGACTTTCCCAGAATTCCTGAGGAATTACATAATAACTTGCTACTTGTACTAATAGAGGAATGTTACCTGATTGCTTGTGTCCCATAGAGAAAAGGAAGTCAAAATATATGCCAGTGATAAAGCTGCAAGTCAGGAAGATTAAAACTGTCATCATCATGCAACTGCTTAATTTAGATAAATAAATTGTAGGAGTTTCTCCTTGCCATGTACAATTTCTTAATATCTTACCTATCTCTTTGAAATAACATAAGGATATTTACCTATAAATGCTGCTAAGTAAATATAACAATGTTGAAGTAATATAAATGTTTACAAAATTTATTTCTTCCAGTAATTCAGTTGAATTTTTATCCATTTATTTATGCTAATTTTTCTTTGAGCTAATATATTTACAAGAACACATGAAAAATCTGATATGTTTACAAGAACACATGTAAAAAGTTTCACTGAAATAGTTATTTGTAGTTTTAAAAGAATTCAAGCAATAAGTGGAATGCCAATTTTTATAAATTTCAATAGAAACTTAATAGAGTTTATAGGAAGCATAGAAGTATATGACAAATATCGTATATCGATAGTCTACTCGTTGACTGTTCAAAGTTGCAACAGTACTGAACAAGGAGAATTTATAACCAGTCCTCAAAGTTCTGACCATTTCAGCATTCTTTCGGTCATATGGTTGTGATTCAGCCACTTGGCAACTGGCAACTCACACTTACAACAGTTATAGCATCCTCCGGGCTCATGAGTACCATTTGAGACTTTTCCTGCTGGTTTTGCACAAGCAAAGTCCATGAGAAAGCCAGCAGGAGGCCCCAGTCCTGCTGCTGTTTCTCCTGAGGGATTTCATACTCCATTGCAACCGCTAACTGCCTGCACTGTAATGCACACCTGCCTGCAGACCCACCCCCATAGCGCCTGAACACCCCCCCACACACACACACACTCCTTGTATGGGACTCCTCCTGCCTCTTTCTGCTTAACAATCCACACAGTTCTGGGATTACGATGGCAATGGGGACTGCTGTGATTGCCATCACTAAGCAATGTAGTCATGTGACATTGTGCTTTATGACCACATTGCTTAGCAACAGAAATTCTGGTCCCAATTGCCATTGTAACCTAAGGACTAAATGAATTTGTCATGCTATTCAATTAACTGAATACTCTGCTAAATTGCCAAATAATACAATGATAACAATAGTTCTTATTTTCATAGATTTAATGTTATCTATTCTTTCTTTAAGAAATGCTTAATAGTGAATAAATAAGGCATGAGGCATAAGGTTAGGAAGAGTTATATTGCATGAAAATACATTAATTTCTTCAATATGGACTAAAATCATTATGTATTTTATCCTGGTAATCCTTAATAGTAGAAATAAGGTGACATTGTTGTAACCAAGTTCTATCTAAGGAAAATAGATAACCTTTTTAACATATTGCTATAACATGCATTTGCAATTTGTTTATTTGTACTGTGGACCACAAATTTGTAGTCTTGGGAAACATTTTTTTTTCTGCACAAGGCATGTCAGAAATTAGAACATTGAATGTAATTATTTCAATCAAAAGTAATTTATCTGATCTTTCAACTTGCTCAAAAAGCCTTTGCTGAACAATTGATTAGGTATTCTGTTACAGGGACACAATAGGAATTGTTCTTATTTAGCACAGCTAAAAGTTTTGTACAATTCTGATGGAGGTAATTTAGAATGTGTGCCTAAAGGTTCCTTAGCTTTCTTCCCCAAATAGTCTCACTGTTACATTTTTCTTACGTTTTTGTTTCTCTGTGAAAGATAATATGACTGTGTATTTAGCTTACATTCTATTTATAAGGGAAAACATTTCAAACTTTCTTTCATCTATATATCAGTTTGCATCTTTTTCGTAAAAGCGGATCCTTTAACGAATCATATAGTAGCCAGAAAAAAATGAGATGCCTGTTTCTTACAATAGTCACAATGAATATATTTATATTTATATTTATTCATCCATTCAATGTGTGAGATATGAATAAATAAACTAGTTGAAAACAAGGTAGTTTCTAGAGTAGATATCCAAGCATGCATAGAATGGCATATTCAGAGTAAATTTGGGCTCCAGGTGCTTGTGACATACTGGCTGAAATGTACCACATTGACTAGTATTGTCCATTGACTAGTATTGTCCAATATCAGAGAATATTATATAGGACATGGATACAACAAAGTTTGGTAACCTGCTTTGTAGCTTTTCTATCATAGTAAAAAGCATTGTGTGAAAGCTCTGATTGATCAAAACCATGAGGAGAGCAGAGATCAAATCTATGGACTTAAGTGGTGATAACTAAGCCTTACAGATTATTAAAATTTGGAATAAAAGAGTACATTGTAAACAGCAGTAATTAATGAAAAGAAAAGAAATGAAAATAGATATGTTGAGCATCTGTGAAACTAATAAAAAAGGAAAGATGTAATAGATCTGAATGAAGTGGCATTCAGAAATACATGAAGAAATAAATGAAGGTGTTTGTGTAATTATGGGGGGAAAGTGTTAAAATCTGTGTTAGGAAATATGAATTACTGTCATCTAGATTGTTATGGGAGCGTATGAAAACAGGAATCCATATGTCGGTGATACTCGCATGATATGCTGCAATGAATTGTGATAATAGAAGAACCAGACCTGAGCAACATTGTGAGTGAATGTATTCCAGGGGAAAATATATTGCTAGTGACATGAATGGATGGGCAGGATCAAGATGATAGCATTCAGAAAATATAAACAGGCCATTTGAAAACCCTCCAATGAATGGTGACTATTTGATGAGTTTCTCTTTCATTTCAAATACATAGTCTAAACATAACTCTGTGTTTAAGGAAGGGGAGATATAAAACTAAAAGCATTATTGATTAAATTGTTTGTAATGAATGACCAAGAGAATTAATGAAGAATTCAAGAGTGCTCAAGAGGTTTGGGAATGTGTGGAAGACAATTTTATTGTAGTGTTGAGAATGGATTTTGGAGGGAAATGAAAAATAAAGGAAAGGAAAAAAACTGGAAGAAACAAAAGTGAAAGGAAAATACTTACAGGGATGGAGCTCTGTACTGTATGTTAGGTCTGTGGTTACAACAATATAATTTTATATATTTGTATAAAAGTATTAGAAGATAGGTTTGTCTCCTTTCAGAATGACTGGAAAGCAGGCAATAAAGAAAGAAGACATGAAAACTACCTGGAATGGAGTGGAAAAAAATGAAGCAGGGTGCCCCAGAATTATGTGGAGCTAATGAGAAGGATGAATGTGTTTGGTGGCATGGTAAAATGAAAGAAACTGAACGAGATATACCGTGTTTCCCCCAAAATAAGACCCTGTCTTATATTTTTTGAACCCTAAAATAAGCGCTTGGCCTTATTGCCATGCACTCAAAAGCCCGATTGGGCTTATTATCAGGGGATGTCTTATTTTGGGGAAAATAGGGTATATATCTGCAAAAAGCAGAATGAAAGAAAGAAATTGTATCTTGTGTAAAGAGAAAGGGTAACAGCGGAAAATGTAGTCAGAAAAAAGAATGGTTAAGGCTAAAAGAGTCAGAAAAAAAGCAAATTTGTTTTGTAGGGATGAATGGCCTAAACAAGAAGCCACCAGCAGAGTGAACATAATTCAAAAGAAAGTAAAGTGATGAAATTATTAAAGTGGGAGAATGCCTGAGGGAGTATTCTATGGAAATATGTTAGAGTAAAACTACAAATGTCAGCAATAAACCTGATGAAAAGTAATACATGCTGTGAACATTTTGAAAAAGGATTATGATAAAAGTACAGGTACCATTATTGGAAAAATGTTAAAATATGGATATGGTTTGTTTACAAGACTGTATCTGTCCCTGACAATTGGAACAATTTTCCTGTGGTATTATTAGGGTTCATATAGGTGTGCAATTTCAGTTAAAACTGACAAAACCAAACTAGATTACGGTAGCACTTAGAGGATCCTTGTTAGAATACAAATGCTCTTGAAAGTGTATATTTATCTCAGCAAGGCTTTTGCAGAAAATTCATTAGATGTATTTTACAGTATACATAATTTCACATTTAACATATTTTTCATTAGATATATAAACAGTGTTGAAAGCAGTAATCCATTAACTGGTAGGAGAAGCATTGATGCACCAATGAAACATCAATTGAATTAATGAAACACTTTATAGAGATATGGATGATTAATCAGTTTTCAAACACACATGCTTAGAAGAAGGAATGCCTACAACTAATTGCACTTACAAATGCACATATCTATTGCTACAGGCAAGATAATTGTAGAATAGAATCCTATAGTTGGAAGCAGGGGTGAAATGCTACCGGTTCGGACCGGTTCGGGAGAACCGTTAGCAGACATGTGGCCTGGTTCGCCGAACCGGTAGCAACGGCTGGCTGGCCACGCCCCTGAACTGGTCCCCCAGTCACCGCTCGCTCGCCCTGCCCTGCCCCGCCCCACCTCAGGTCCTGCTCCCCGCATCCAGCCCATGACAAGGGACGCGCTGCTGCCGGGCCAGGCCACCCGCCCTCCCAGAGCACTTTCTTCCTTCTCTCACCACTGAGAGAAAGCGAGAAAGAAAGAGAAAGAAAGAAAGAAAAAGGAAGGAAAGGGAGAGAGAGAGAGAGAGAGAGAGAGAGAGAGAGAGAGAGAGAGAGAGAGAGGAATGGAATGGAATGGAACGGAATGGAGGACAAGGCTGCCATGCAGAGGCAGGCAGAGATAGTCATTGACTTATGACCACAATTGAGCCCAAAATTTTGGTTGCTAAGCAAGAGCATTGTTAAGTGAGTTTCACCACATTTTACAAGTTGGCCACGCCCACCCGGTTACATGACCACCAAGCCATGCCCACCAAGCCACGCCCACATAATCGGTAGGGAAAATTTTTAAATTTCACCACTGGTTTGAAGGTCATAAACCTTAGCCTCCTATTTACTGCAAGAAAAGCATCCCTGAGAGTTGTCCAGACTCTGCTCTTGAATATGATCTGGAAAGATAGTACAAAAAAGTAAAAAATTCTGACTGCAACTAAGCCAATTTTATTTTCACTGACTCCCAGAGTTGTTTTGTTCCTGAGATCAAGGAACAGGTTTTAATCTATAAAGCTCTTCTGAACTTGGGACCATGTTATCTAAAGGAATGCCTTTTCCCCAATTGAGCTCAGTGAATCCCAGGAAAAACTTCTGAGGCCTATTCTAGCACCTTCTAATGCTGAGATCCTGAGTAACCAGTATACAGGAATGGCCCTTTTCAGTGGTTGTCTTCCACCTCTGAAATGATTCTCCCGGTATTATTGTATTCTCTTTTTGGCACTAGCCAAAGACATTTTTGTTTGTCCATATTTTACTCAATTATTGATTTAATTTTAAATATATGTGTTGTTTAGAATCATTTAAAATACTCTGGTGGCTGCTGCTTGT
This sequence comes from Thermophis baileyi, assembly GCA_003457575.1. Lineage (NCBI taxonomy): Eukaryota > Metazoa > Chordata > Lepidosauria > Squamata > Dipsadidae > Thermophis > Thermophis baileyi. The sequence continues at coordinate 560,313 of QLTV01001003.1, forward strand.
ATTATTTTATCGTTTCAGTGTAACATGTTTTAATTCTTGTGTTTTGTGCATTGTACATTTTCAAAAATGATGAGTTTATGTTGTTATAAGTGTGGGAAGTATGATCATGTTTATATTCAATCTTATGAATCCTTTGCAGTGGGATTTTACCCCCAAACAGTGGTCCATGGGAATGTATTCCTAAAAAGCCAACGATTCTTTGGCAATCTAAGAAGAGTATATTCACGTGTAAATTTAAGACCAATCCTTTGGTTGTGATTGGGCCCTTGGTTTTTAAGCACAATTTATAAGCTAGCACTTTCCAGAGTATCATGAAGACCTTCTGTTTGAAACTTAATTAATGTCATTATCACATACATCAAGGAGAATCTGAAATGTGTGCCCAGTGGAGATGGCAGAAGAATTGAGCAGGTTTTCATGGAATCCAGAAAGGGGTTGTTTCTTCCTTCTGAAACTTTCCCAACAATGCTGAGTTTTTCAATTCATGCTCAAGATCAACTGGGCCCCTTTCATTCTTCTTCACTCTCCTAAGTCTTAGAATAAAAGCTACATTTCATATTAATCAGTTTGTGTTCCCTTTTTTCTAAATAATGGGTTGCCACATTTGAGGATTGTCTGTTAAGATCATGCTGATATTAACAACTCTATCCAGGATGAAGAAACAGATTGGTATCTGGGGGCCCACATCTTGATTGTTGCTTGATTCCTCAATTGATTGGATTAATGTGCTTCTTTTTGCTCTTTGTAACAGAGTGTCTTTGGTGATCCCACCATGCCAAAGGTCCCGCTATGCCACTTACTTTGATGTTGCTGTATTACGATGCCTGCTTCAGCCACACTGGTCTGAAGAAGGCACACAATGGTCCTTGATGTATTATCTCCAGCGGCTGCGCCACATGTTAGAAGAAAAGCCAGAGAAATCATTTGACCCAGAAGTCCCACCATTGCCAAGGCCACGCAGTAGTTCCATGGTGGCTGCTACTCCTTCATTAGTCAATACTCACAAAACACAGGTAAAATCAGGCAATTGGATGGCTAATATTTCCGGTTTTAAACATTAACACCTGGTCAAAAGTTCAGTTGCAAGTTAGGATTGAAGTGCATGTTTAATTCTGTATTACTGAACAAAGTACTCATTATTATCATTCTAGATATTATTAAGTTCTAGATATACATACAGAACTTTACTTATTGTAGATTGTTTATGTCTCTTTACTTTGGGAGTGCTTATGCTAAAATAACCTAAATAAAGTGAGAAACAAAAGATCATGGACATCATTATAATCATAATCAAGCAGAGGAAGTATTGATTAGTATTTTTCTATATTATCAAACATGAGAATCAATGAAGAAGAGAGAGAGAGGGAGGGAGAAGTGCAGATAGTGGTGCAAATAAGCAGATATTTAGGAACAGCAACAACTTTAGCTAAATCTTGAAGTCTACAGAAGAATAAGACTTTCAAGAAACAAGATCTGATATGAGGATTCCAAAGTAGCCAGTGAAGACTGTTCCCTGTACTTTCTAGAGAACACTGCAAGATTATAGAGAGAAAACTGGAATATGGACAGAAGGATGTCTGTAATGACAGGAAACAGCTAGCACTGGAAATGTTTGAATATGACTAAACTAAATAAAAACTTTTATTCATATTCAAAACACTACAGTTCAAGCACTACCACAAGGTTCCAATTCTCTATTATCCAAAGGAAACAAATGCTGACAAAAAGGTCATTTTACATGCTTGTGTTTTTCTTGTCTTTCTTGGGGAGTGTAGGATCTCACAATGAAATGTAATGAGGAAGAAAAATCATTAAGCACCGAAGCTTTTGCCAAAGTATCCCTAACTAACCTGAGGAGATCAGCAGTTCCAGATCTCTCCTCTGATTTGGGAATGAATATATTTAAAAAGGTAAAACTATGACGTTTTAAATTCCATGTGTGATCCCTAAATGACATACTAACTGCATTTTACTAGGTGGAAGTCTAATATTGCAGTTGGATTTAGCCTTATATTTGCTGTTGCTCCTTTCATAATGGGGTACAATTAAGATCTATGGCCTAGTGTAGTCTATGTCCAAGAAAAGATGGCAGGCTTCTACCTAAAGCTCAGGAGGACATCAAGCAGTGTACACACTGCTTTTCATTTTGAAAAAAACCTACTGGGAAACCATGGAACAAACTTCCATCTAATGAAACAAACCAAACCAAAAGCAACTGCAAGGAAATTGTTATTTTTTCTAATCAAAGTAACCTTCACAATGCCATCTCCTGCAGCTGATAGGAAGGAAGAACAACTTGGGGGGGGGGGGAGAGGTTTTTTTAAATAGCAAAATGATCTGGAGGGAGAGAGCGCCCTCCTTTTCTTGAGGCTGCTTTTCATTAAGAAAAAATCAGAAGATTGTTAAGTGTAACTGCTGGGATTTCTTTAACTTATCACACAGTCCTTTGAATGTTCTTAAGTATATTTTTGTAATTATTTGTGACAGTGCAAATATGCCAAAATGAAACTGGATATGTAAGAGAACTCCAGAGGATGATGTTACTTTGAGACATTGTGGAATTATTCTTATGCTTCCATGCGTAATATAGAGAAAAATCACAATATTTTCTTATGCAATATAGAGAAAATCGCAATATTTTCTTAAGTGTTAAAGGTTCTGTGCACTCATTTCACACATACATAACCAGTTCCAGTTTTTGAATCAAACTCCAGATGCACATAGCCTAATATTTTCCAGTCTTATTGGCACTAGCTCCATCTTATATACTAAGCATACTGTATATTCCACTGCAATGCCATGGTCACTTCTGTATTTTATGACACCATTTGCATCCCAAACCCACTCTATATCAGTCTGAAACCCAACCATTTCTAATGAGCTAAAATTCACTTGTAACTCTATTATTAATGCAACGTACATCTTTTCCTAGTTCGGTTACTTTAAATCAGGATTGGGAAATTGTAGCTCAGAAGTACTTGCAGCCACATATGCCTTGATTACTACTGTATCCAGTCCTTTTGAAGTAGAAAAAACATGAAAATAAAATAGGCTTTTGTAATGACAAGTATCCACTCTCCAGAGAAACTCAGTATTGCTAATGGCTATGAGGTAACCTAATACTGTGGGATCTTCAGCCTTCTAGGAAAAAAAAAATTAAGCCTGTTTCTTGGTCACCTAAATGTCGCCTGCCCCTACTCTGGTTAGATAAAACAGCATAGGCCCAAAGAAAAAGCAAATTAATTACAGGTTATTTTCAAGAATCTGAATCTCAGAGAAGAGATTTGTTGCAGGGGTAAAATTCAAAATTTTTCCCTACCAGTTCTATGGGCGTGGCTTGGTGGGCGTGGCAGGGGAAGAATACTGCAAAATCTCCATTCCCTCCCCACTCCAGGGGAAGGATACTGCAAAATCTCCATTCCCTCCCCACTCTGGGGCCAGCCAGAGGTGGTATTTGCCGGTTCTCCGAACTATTCAAAATTTCTGCTGCCGGTTCTCCAGAACCTGTCAGAACCTGCTGAATTTTACCCCTGATTTGTTGTTTATATACCACCCATCTCACTGTTGAAGCAACTCTGAATTCTTGTTTCATGCTTTCTGCAATTCCTTTATGAGTTGTTCTGCATAGATTTCTTCTACATTTTTCCTGCAGTTCAAGAGCCGCAAAGAGGATCGTGAACGCAAGGGCTCTATTCCTTTCCACCACACAGGGAAGAAAAGGCAACGGCGAATGGGAGTGCCATTCCTGCTCCATGAAGACCATTTGGATGTATCACCTACTCGAAGCACATTCTCTTTTGGCAGCTTCTCTGGGATTGGTGAAGATAGGCGTGGCATTGAGAGAGGAGGGTGGCAAACCACTATTCTAGGTAAATAAAAGGCTCTTACTGAAGACAAGTAACTTTTCTAATAAACCAGAGTTTTCTACTGGTTGTGGACATCAGTTGCTTATAATCATGGAGTGTACACAATGATGTCCATCTACTGATAACAACAGGAACAACAACAATGAATTCTTCTTTCCTATTTGTACTTGCTTGTATTAATTGTACTGTTCACACATCCTCCAATCGCCTCTGGAGAATTAAGGGATCACCAGACCAGACTGGAGGAGAAATGTGGAATAAAGTAGTGAAGGAGGTAGAAGATTGAGGGAAAATCTCATTAGGCAGTTAAAAGTCCATATACAACATTTAATGCCACCCAACATAACTTATTAATTTAATCTTATAGGAATCCCATTTATTATATGTTATTACTTATGCAAATTTTTCTTTTAATCTTACATATCTGTTGTTTGCTTAGTCTGGATAATTATTCAAGAATTAATTATTTTCTGCCCACTGGAAGCAGATTGTTTCCAGCTCATTGATCCATTCTAATCGAACTCCTAAAGCTCTTAAGTCACTTAATGATCACACTGCATTATAACTAAGATACTCATTTTCTTGGTCTCTCCATCTTACATGAAAGGGAAGGGGCATTTTCATTTTTTTATAGCACTTTCTCACTGATTCATACTCTTTGTAGTAACAAATGCAGTGGCTATGCTCCTCACTGCAGTTTTGCTACCGCTTCCAGGACTTCTCTGATCTGGAGATGCCCAGTCATTTCCAGCTTTTGAAGCTGCTCACCCCAGTATTTTTAAGAATCATGATCCATGAAAAGAAAATAAGGTATATAACTTCCCACCGAAACAAAAACAAAAACAAACACTATGAGCCATAAAACTGATGCTTTAGAATAAAAAAAAATCAGCTGATGTTTGAGCAAGAATACAAGGCCAAATAACCTTTCCTACCCTTCACCCCTACCCACTGATTGGCAACAGGCTGAACAAGGGGAAAATCCCATATTATTTATAACTGGCTCCTGTTGAACTCAGTTCAGAATAAATGAGTTTGCCAACTTTGTTTAACCCATCACTTCAACCAATTGACTGCTGACTTGTGCCTCATTCAAAGTCTCTTTAATCAGTGGACATTATAATGACCTGCAATTTGTATTGTGACAGTCCACAAAGGTACAGTCCAATGGTGAAATCCAATTTTTTTTTACTACCGGTTCTGTGGGTGTGGCTTGGTGGGCATGGTGTGGCTTGGTGGGCGTGGCTTGGTGGGCGTGGCAGGGGAAGGATACTGCAAAATCCCCATTCCCTCCCCATTCTGAGGCCAGCCAGAGGTGGTATTTGCCGGTTCTCCGAACTACTCAAAATTTCCGCTACCTGTTCTCCAGAACCTGTCAAAACCTGCTGGATTTCACCCCTGGTACAGTCCCTGTGAATCCTAATCCTATTTTTTATTTTTATTTTAAATATTATGCAGTTTGCAATTGATTCCTGAGTGATAGAATAGCAAGAAAAAACAAAATAAAACAATAACAAAATAAATAAAAATAAAATAAAATGACGCTGCAGCACTAACAGTACAATGCATGTCTTTTTTCCTACTCCAGGGAGATTTACAAGGCGGGGCAGCTCCGATACAGCTACTGAGATGGAAAGTCTGAGTGCTCGGCATTCTCATTCCCATCATACTTTGGTTACTGACCTGCCAGACCACTCCAACAGCCATGGTGAGGTGATATTCAAGAGCATGAGCAAGTGATTTTCCAGCACAGAGTTCTTGAAGAAGCCCAGATGACAACTAGTTAAAATTAGAATATGGGTACATTAATCCATTTTTCTCCTATGAGAAATCACAAACTTTTGAGTTACCCAGGATTTTTTTCAGGACTCCCAGCTATAAGTGAGTCTTCTTATTAAATCAGAAGAGGTCAGTGTTGCAGGAATTACTGTAGATAAAGATGATATATTGTTTGAACTCTTAAGTTTGTATGAACAACTAATATTTCCCCAAATGTTGCCGATCTGACAAGGGTTCCAAAATAGACCAATAGATTTTTCTTTCCTCTTGTTTAGTTCCGCTTATAGGTGGTTATACACTTAATTAGTTGTGAATAATAGTTGTAATGTACCAGAGCTGAATATTGCACTTAAATTAATCAGTTTACACCTTCATATCAAGTGCTCTGTCCAATGAACTAATATCTGTGATGCTCTCTTGCAGTACGTTCCCAAATTTCCACCATCACGGTTGCCACCTTCAATACCACGCTGGCCTCTTTCAATGTGGGCTATGCTGACTTCTTCAGTGAGCACATGCGCAAGCTCTGCAACCAGGTGCCCATACCAGAAATGCCCCATGAGCCCCTGGCATGTGCCAATCTCCCTCGAAGTCTGACAGATTCTTGTATCAACTATAGTTGTCTGGAAGATACAGATCACATAGATGGGACCAGCAACTTTGTCCACAAGAATGGCATGCTGGATCTTTCGGTAATGATCAAGAAAAAGCAATATTCATTTCTGTGTTAGTTATTGTATGATGCAAATCAAAATCCCTTAAGTATGCAGTCTTGTTCCATTTCAGCCCTGCATAAAGGTCATTCCACCAATTAATAGTAAAGTAAAATATACAACCAATTCTCGGTGAAAATAATTTAATACAGCATTATATTGAAACCAGGATCCTATAGAAAGTTCTTGTTAAAAATGGAAATATTATCTGGAAAACATGATCTTCTTTAGTATGAGTCACATATTTTATTTTATCCTGTGTTATGCCTTAAATTTTTTGTTGCTCACATTGCACTTGAAGTATGGAGTAGGTTAAAAATGTAAATCAAGAAGTTGACTTACAACAATTTGCTTAGTGACTGTTCAAATGAAAAAAGTGACTTATGGCCATTTTTCACACATATGACCATTGCAGCATCCCCATGGTCATGTGATTTACATTTGGATGCTTGACAACTGACTCACATTTATGATGGATGCAGTGTTCTGGGGTCATGTGATCACCTTTTGCAAACTTCTGACAAGCAAAGTCAATGGGGAAACCAGATTCATTTAACAATCGTGATACTAATTTAACAACTGCAATGATTCACTTAACAAATGTGGCAAGAAAAGTCGTAAAATGGGGCAAAACTCACTTAACAAATTTCTCACTTAGCAACATAAATTTTGGGCTCAATTGTGGTCGTAAGTTGAGGGCTACCTGTAGTAACTAAGGAAGTGGCAAGCTCCTTTGACTAGGTGTGTGCAGATAGCCATCTTTCAGACTAGGGACTTGAAAATCTATGATTTTATGAAACATTGTTTTTGTTTTATATTGTTTCAGCAACAAACTACTTTCTATCAAAGGCAGATTTGTTTTAGATCAGCTAAAAAAGCACTGCTACCAGAAAATTGATCTGGATCATGCTTAGGGTGGCTTATATAAATGGTGCACACATATTTTCATTCACCTGCTATTATGCTATAATTGAATATGTCCCCTTGTTATAGGATATCACATTTAGACCATTTCTTTAGAGACCTGCAGTCAGGTTTTTGCAAACAATACGCGAATATAGTGTTGCCTGCAATATCTAACATTTCTTCTTTCAAGGTGGTTCTTAAAGCAGTTTACTTGGTCTTGAATCATGACATCAGCTCCCGAATCTGTGATGTGGCCCTCAATATTGTGGAATGTCTGCTTCAGCTTGGTGTGGTACCCTGTGTGGAGAAGGTCAGAAGGAAAAGTGAGAATAAGGAGAATGAGACGAATGAAAAGAGACAAAGTGAAACTTCCTTTCAACTCAAGGGGGCTTTGACTACCTCAGCATCTGGATTTGGGACTGCTCCAATAACTGGAACAGGAGAAGGCAGTGGAGAAGGTGGTGGAGGAGGAGGAGTTGGAAGTGCTGCTGGAGGAGGTGGAAGTGGTGGAGGAGATGGAGGAGGTGGTGGTGGAGGAGGAGGAGGAGGAGGAGGGGGAGAAGGTGGAGGAAGATCTTTTGAAAAGAATGATAAAAAGGAAGACAAGGTATGTTGAAGCTCTCACAGGCTCATTGTTTACCAATCAATACTATTATGTTAATGCTGAAAAGCATTTTTATAGAAACTTCCATATTGATGTGATAGTCCATTGCCTGATTTAACTTCTGATATTGTGTTTTGCAAACTTAAAATCCCAGACTATGAATTAAGGTTTGTTTTCATTTCTCAGTTTGCCTTCAGAGGTGTTGTCATATGATATCCCTGTTCAGATATTCACATGAATGTGTAAAGATTGAAACTGAGTATGGGATAGATGAGCACATAGAAGAATTATCCGAGTCATTTCAGTGTATGTGGCATGCAGTGTAAGATCTTGATCTTATGGTTTAATTTCCTGAAGCAAAAATTAGAAGGATGCTCTTACACTCCCATCTTAACTTGAAGAATTTCTTCTAGTTAAATTTGGATGCCTTTTGCAATAACAGTATTTTATTAGTATTCACATGAATAAAGTTGTAGAACTTTACTGTGAGTTACAAACAACAAATGCAAGAATACTTGCTTTTGAAAAACTGCATATTATTCTGAGTTCTACCAGATCAGCAATCTTGCAAAGTAAAAGTTTCAGCAAGCTGATACATGAATTGCAACTGGCTGATCAATTTCCCTCAATGTGAAGTCCTCTGTGGATCTACATTTAAATGGAGTGAAGCATGCAGGTTTCGCTTATTGGCACCTCACTGGGAAAGAACTTGTGATGTGATGAATAATTAGTACAAATACCAACTTAATCAGTAATTGCTACGAAGAAGACAAATTCCATGTTGGAATTCATTAGGAGGGGATCTGAAAGCAAAACTGTTTACATACAGTATATCCTTACAAAATCTAACATGTAGTCATATGTGGAATATTGTATGCAGTTCAAAGTACTACAATCCAGAATAACCCAATTAACCTCAGGGTGAGAAAGATTAGATTACATGAAATATGTGTGCATGTAGCACACTGTTACTCAATTTTTCAAGATGTCATGATGGCCACAACATAGACAGCTTTAAGGGTGGATAAGAAAACATGGATTAGACCACCAGTAACAATAGTACATCCAGGATCAAAGACAGTATACCTTCTAGAGCTGGCTCTTGTAGAAAACAGGTGTGCTTTGCAAGGTTACTACATTTATGTCCTCTTGGTGGTCTTTCCAGAGGCATCTGGTTGACATTTGTGAAAAGGAGATGCTAGATCTGGAATACATTTGTACTGTGTATTCTTACTTCTTCCAAGATTGTAAACAATAAAGGGAATTGCTTCTCTCTGTGTTTCAAAGTCTTTTGATCAGACCAAGGCAACCTATCCACATAAAACTGATCTTTTTGTTTACCAGTATTAAAGCTGTCTCCTTTAAAGAAAACTTTAAGCCTTAATGGTCTCATGTTATCATTTATAGAAAAAAAATTCTGTGTAAGTTTTATTCTGATAATAAACTGGCATATACCAGTTTGATATTATTTTTCTGATTCTCATCGTAAACTGAATAGCTTTTTCTCTGGTCTTTCTGGTTTCTTCAAATGTTGTGCTGCTAAGGATGAAAATACTCCAGTAAGCACTCATAGGCTGGCTCTGACAATGCTGATAAAAATTGTGAAGTCTCTGGGCTGTGCATATGGCTGTGGAGAAGGTCACCGAGGACTCTCTGGAGATCGTCTGAGACATCAGGTATAAAACTGCAGAAGGATGGAAAGTTGTTTCCAAATCTCTTCCCTTTTAAATCCATAATATTTGGATACCATGGATTTTAATAGCTCTCCAGTAGTTAACTGTGGAGCCTGTGCTTAGGGTACAATGTTTGATCATATACCAACATACTGGTTGTTATGGTTTTGATAATAGAAAGACAGGTATGGAAAAAAATTTCTAGTGTTTAAAGCAGTGGTTCCCAAACTTTTTCAGTCCACCGCCCACCCCCCCTTGGTGCTACAAACTCATCCTCAGTGCCCCCACCCCACCCCTTCAGGTGGGCGTGGCTTGGTGGTCAGGTGACTGGATGGGCGTGGCCAATTTGTAAAATGTGGAGAAACTCACTTAACAATGCTCTTGCTTAGCAACCAAAATTTTGGGCTCAATTGCAGTCATGTCTTTTTTCTTTCTTTTTCTTTCTTTCTGTCTTCCTTCCTTCCTTCCTTCCTTCCTACCATCTTTCTTTCTTTCTTTCTTTCTTTCTTTTTTCTTTCTTTCTTTCTTTTTTTCTTCCTTTTTCTTTCTTTCTGTCTTCCTTCCTTCCTACCATCTTTCTTTCTTTCTTTCTTTCTGTCTTCCTTCCTTCCTACCATCTTTCTTTCTTTCTTTCTTTCTGTCTTTCTTTCTTTCTTTCTTTCTGTCTTTCGTCCTTCCTACCATCTTTTTTTTCTTTTTTTTTCTTTCTTTCTTTCTTTCTTCCTTCCTACCTTCCTTGTCTTCCATCTATCCTTCCCCATCCATCTCCTTGCTTCCTTGCTTCCTTCTCTTCTATCTATCCTTCCAGATCGGAATATCGTCGTTCCACCCATGCCTCCCGTGCCAGCTCCGCGGGACTTGGGGCTCCAAAGCAGCCCACTGGCTTCCAACCCGGCGCCAAGGGTCAAGTTCCCAGAGTGGCACCGGCGGTCGGCTGGGCTGATCCGCAAAGAGAGCAGGCAGGTGGCCGGTTGAGAAGCCAGTGGGCTGCTTTGGAGCCACAAGCACCGTGGAGCTGGCACGGGTGGAAGGCAGCCTTTTCTGCAGCATCCCCCTCCCCTCTTTGGATTGCCCTGCAAGGGGGGGCTCTGCCTTTGCAGAAACGGAGTGGGCGCATGTGCAGCAGCCCCGGGACATCCGCTTGCCCTTCCGCCGCCCCTCTCAGCGTCTGCATTTCCACCAAAGGCCGCCCGCCCACCCACTGGCCGGGCCGGGCTGGACCTCGGAAGGCAAGTGGGCATGGGGGACCGCCGGGAAGGCCACGTGGAAGGCCGCCAAGCATGGCAGGGCTGCGGGGAAGGGAGTAGGCTGCTACCTCCCTTCCCCGCCGCCCCGACATGCTTTCCTGCCTTCCACGTGGCTTCTTAGCGCCCCCCTGCCGCCCCCTTGCCTCTTAGCACCCCCCTGCCGCCCCTTGCCTCTTAGCGCCCCCCTAAGTCATCCCACCGCCCCCCAGGGGGCGGTACCGCCCACTTTGGGAACCACTGGTTTAAAGCAGATCTACATTAGAGAAACCCTTTTAGCTTCAAATCAACCATGAATGTTTAGAATAATGTGAATAGTGATAGGGCAAAAGAGAGGCCCTTTAGGTCTAGGAGAAAAGGCCAGGTTATCAAGGGGACCCCACACCTCAAAGATAAGTGAGAATCTAGCACACTCTTTTCAGAACAGTTCCTACCATAATAACAAAGTGAAACAAAAAACTTGATTGCATACTGTAGCGTCTAGTCATTAAAAATCTAGCAGCCTCACCTAGTTTCTTATCTTAACCCTTGTTGCTAAGTAGCTGCCTATGCATTTGTCTTCTAAATTGTAGTGCATGTGTATTAAATTTTAAATACTTGTATCTTACATATTATCCTGAAACCTTTATTCCTCTGGAAGCTTTGGGTCCAGTAAGTCACTGTATCAATAAACATAGGAAGATAATTGTTTAAATCCTCTCTAGTTATTTTGTGAAGTTCATTGGGTACTGTTTTTAATTATTCAGGAACTAAGGTTGAATTCACTATGGTCCTCTATAATTATCACCACCAGAACCTAAGTTTGGCATTCTTAAAACCTTTCTTAACAGGCTCAGAACTGCCTTACAAAGTTATATAAACTGGATAAGATGCAGTTTCGTCAGACAATGAGAGATTATGTGAATAAAGATTCATTGAACAACGTGGTGGATTTTTTACATGCTTTGCTGGGATTTTGCATGGAGCCAGTTACTGACAGTAAGTATAGATTGTCATCCTTAGCATTCAGCTTTCCTGCAGATGTCTGCCTGAATGTATTAATTTGTGTATGTGCAATGTGTGTGTTTAACTTTTTGTTTGTTTTAATTGAATGAGACATAGGCAGTTTGTCTCCACTCCTTTTTTATACGGCCAGGCTCATTTTGGAGTACTCCCCCCCCCATGTGGTTTTCCAAAGTAACAAATCCCTCCTCTGGATGGAGAATGCTATTGCAGATCAGGAATTGCTGAGTTCAGGTGTTACAAATGTAGTATATCTTACCGTTTTTCTGAAATTTAACCATGCAGTTTATCTGTTTTATTTTGCATTTTGTAGACAAGGCTGGGTTTGGAAATAACTTTACCACCATGGACAACAAATCTACAGCCCAAAGTATTGAGGGCATTATTGTCAGTGCTATGTTCAAATCTCTGATCACTCGCTGTGCCTCTACTACGCATGAGCTCCATAGTCCTGAGAATCTGGTAAGGGCAACTTTCCTTTTCACTCAGTTATGACAGGTTTTTAAGTACTAGCTTTTCTATTCTCAATATAAATTGTTGAATTGTACCACCGTCCACAAAAAGGGGTGGAAAGACAAAATATAAACTGTTTAAAATTATTTTTTAAAATTAATAAATGTTGGCAGGTGAATTTTGGAAAATGTCACGCAGTTTAGTAGAACACAAGAGAACCAAATTCCCTTTGAATTTGTATTTAGTCATTAATTTGACTTGAAAAAGTCATCACTGTGTTGTTCAAGATGGCAATTCTTCGACCTTTTCTTTCAACATTTTCAGGCAGTTTCTATTAAATTTGTTGCTGAAATTTATTTCATGGCAACAGAAGGCCTGAAACTTTGCTTCTCTTAAGAAAACAGAAAAAGAAAGTGTTTGTATGTTGGAAGCCTAACAAACTGTCTTTTCCCCCCCCCGCCCCCCGCCCCCAAAATGACATCCTGCTGGCTTCAGGGTCTGTACTGTGACATCCGACAACTGGTACAGTTTATCAAGGAGGCTCATGGAAATGTTTTCAGAAGAGTAGCTCTTAGTGCTCTTTTGGACAGTGCAGAAAAGTTGATTCCAGGAAGAAAAACAGAAGAAAATACTGAACAAGAACCCAAACCACCAGGGAGTAAAAAGTATGTATCTGGACTGGAAAAGCCATTAAGATGCTTGAATGGTGTAGTAAGGTCAGCCTTACCCAGACTTGTCAGCCTTGCTTTTGGGGAGAAGATGAATCATGCTAATACTATTTGCTCTTAAAATCCTCCCTTCCCCAAAGATGGTCTTATGTTACTCATAAACTGTAGATAGCAGAGAAATGTGCTTTAATTTCATTCAAATGCATAGGATTAAAGCGCAGTTAAGAACTGCGAAAAGCTGTTCTACAAAATATTATTTTTATACAACATAGGAGAATAGGATACTGGATTAAGTAGATATCTCAGTCATTTATCTATGAGGAGGGATGATCTGCTTCATGTCAATATGGCACATAGGTTATGGATCCATGTTCTCTGTCATGGCTGCAGTTCTGCTTCTAGCTTCGCATCAGATCTTGTGAGCCTGATATTTTGATAATGGGGGCGGGGAGGCGAGTGCATGGAATGTGAGGACGGGTTGGGATTGGGATTGGGGGGGGGAATGAAGCTGTGCCAGCCCTGATACTGAGTGGCACCAATCCAGCAGCACAAGGTCAGCCAAAAGGAATGTGGAGATGGTGAAGGGGCTGTTTCCAAAACAACCTGAGAACTTATAATAGGACATTGACTGATAACAGGGGTTGGCCAGGGAAAAAAGGGGGAACTTAATTGCATTGTTTTCACACCAAGCCAACAGATTCTGCCTTGCAAAAATCTGTAACCACTTTGTTCTTAGTAAAGTATATTCTTGGGGGAAAAAATAATGTGCCAGGAGTCTTTCTTTGCTAACTAATTCAAGTGAGATGGATGACATTCTCATTTGTTTTTCCAATTAAACATGGAAGACGTATTTTTTTTTCCTAACAACTGTTTCATACACAACTTTTTCTGATTTACCCATTATCGTATGGAATTAGCACTAATATATATAGGCTAATTCTATTTATTATCTGTCTCTGTCTATAATGTCGGTATATACACATATACATATATATAAGCATTTTTAAATATATATATTCTTAAGCATTTACTAAGCTAGAGCCAAGATGCATTTACAGCAGCATGCCCTTTTTACCATATATCTCTCCATGTGGAGAGAAATTCCAAATTGATAGAACACACAATTTTTTTAAAAAAAAGAATCTGAAAATTGTGGTTAATTCTATTCTTTTTTGTAATGGAATCCTATACATATTTAGTCCCATATAATTGCAAGCTGATTAAATCCTATTTAACTCAATGAGAAGCATTCCTGAATTTACATTAAATAGGCACGCTTACAAATTAGATAATATTGGTATATTTTCATGCCCTTGACTGCTGTTACCATACATGATTGATATATGAAGTACTGATGGGCGGAGAAGAAGTAAAGTTACCTCATCTTTCTGTTTTAGAAATACTTTTAAAAATAATATCGGGAAGCTAAACAGGAATAAATACAATATGTTATATGTTCCTCTGACTAGTAGCTTTGTCCTTGTAGATCTGAAGTAGGAAGTGTTGTTATTGATAAAGGACAGCTGTCTTCTGCTCCTGATGAATGTCGTGGCTATATCTCAGGCCGTCCAATACAAACTCCTGAGCAGTAAGTAAATTGATCAATAAATCGTATTTTAATCAACAATCAGATTACATTCAAACATAATTTAAAAAGCAAAAACAACACTGTTCAGACTTGAATCAGCTGGTTTCCTTGTAGCACTGTAAAAGTTAGCTATTATAGCTGAGAGAAAAAGGTTCACTTAATAATTATATGGAAGTTGTTTCTCAACAACTTCTGCTCTCTGCACTGCTAGCAGTATAGAATATTTTATTCTGCCTAGCCTTAGGCAAATCATATTTATCATCTCAACACCTTCCTAATTTACCACATAAAGATTATTACTTTATTAGAAATATTATATACTATCCTCCTAGTGCTTACCGTCCTACTTTACAAGGGTCACAAAATCCAATTATTGACATTTTTTAGTATATCGCTTTTATGATCATAGGTTTATGGCTTATTCCCTCTTCTAAAATTAGCCAAACAACTTCCAGTATCCAGGGCACAGGGCAAGATTAGAAGAGAGAAAGATGCTGCCCTATTTTTTTTTTTAATTCATTCTGCTAAGTTTTACCAGCCATGTAATTCCTTCACAGTGATGAACAAATGCAAGGAGCAGGCTTAGGCCGCAAAGATTTCTGGCGGAAAATGTTTAAATCTCAGAGTGCAGCTAGCGATACCAGCAGCCAGTCGGAGCCAGACACTTCTGAATGCACAACTGCACACTCAGGAACAACCACAGAGAGGCGCTCCCGCTCCCGCTCCAGACGGATCTCCCTGAGAAAGAAACTCAAACTCCCACTAGGTCATTCAATTATTGGTTTGTTAGATGTTGTGCCTTTTCTCCAGGAGCACATAGGGATTTATTTTCTTTTTTAATCTCATAACTTCAGCAATGAAAGCGACAGAGATTGGCCCAAAGTCATCCAACCAAATTCTATAGTTGAGGGCAGACTTGAACATGGGTCTCCATTAATTCTCTCCACACAGGAAACCTTTTACATGAAGATACTTTGTCATGCTATTCTGTGTCTTTTAATTTTTCCCCATCTTCCTTTATATGACTCCAAATATTTTGTTTAGATGGTTAGGAATTGAGTCCTTAGTACCAGTAATGAGAAATGTACATTATTCAACTAGTAGAGTCAGAAAGATATTCACACCTATGCTTTCTGTACTACAGGGAACTGGCTGAAACGTTCATCAATTTCTGGTCTGGCAGATGGTGTAGAAGATCTTCTGGATATTAGCTCTGTGGATCGTCTCTCTTTCATCAGGCAGAGCTCCAGGGTAAATATCTACCCTTTCTACCATCACTCTTTTTTTTTTATAAAAAGCTATCTAATAATGAATGTGCATGTTTATTTTTCTGTGTATCCATACCTATATCTTCAGCATCTATATTTCTTTCTTCCTGGACTGAAATTGTCACTGCATATTGTTTCTAAATCTGTGCATTCTTCCAAGTATTATCAGTCTTCCATCTTAAAGAAATGACTAGGACCATGCAAGCTTTTACTTTCATTTCTTGCTGCAGAGTCTCCTTTCACATACACATACACACTCATCAATACAACAAGGAGAGCAAAAAAATTGTTTCCAAATTTGTGTCATACTCTCAGTAGATCTGCACAATACATTTCAACAAAAGGAAGAACACTTACTTCTGCACGGGGAAAAATAACTGAACTAACCAGCCAACTGCAGACTTTCATTTTTAACATACATACAGCATGTACAAACCTATTATTAAGTGGCTAAGTGCAACGAAACAAAAACAAATCAGTGAGGATATCAAGCCCCTGCCACCCCAATGCTATTTTAATTATCCTATAAAAGAGATTTGAAAAGGCCACAGACTAGGAAATAGTCTGGAAAATAGAAAAGAGCAATAGGTTGCTATATATCTGTGATGTTTGCATGCAAATAAAATTGGACCATGGGGCTAAAATAGATTGGAAAGGGAAAAATATATAGCCCAATTGATTATTTACTCCAGAATAATAGGGACACAAACAACTTATCTTCCCAATTTGTCAGGTCTAATTGGAAAATACTGTAGGCACAAATTCAATTTTCTGCTTTTAAATACCAATTTAAAATATGCAAAAGCTTCAGGTTATTGAGCATCAGAGAGCATATCACCAGGGGGGAAAACAAAGTTAACTGAAGTTAACTGGACTTTAGAGGTTTGACTCTTACTGTAGGTTCTAGAGCTAAAAGAATTTGGTACAAGAACAAATAATTTTAAAACAAAATTTCTCATCAAAACCAAACTAAGCTGAAGAAAATAACAAATGTGGAGAAAGAGGAGAGCTGAAAAAAAGGAGAATGGAACTACCATATCTAAATATTTGTGCAGAAGGCTTTAAACATGGTTAAATGGTTGGAATTGAACTACACCTTCAGTTGCATTTCTCAAGCTTTTTAATTTCCCATCATTATTCTCCACATTGCCAGCTTATTGTAAACTGCAAGGAACACAAATGTGAAAATATGGGTTTATATGTTTTATTGTTTTATTGGAGCTAAACTTTGCTTTACTAGAAGCTAAAACTTTCTTCCTGGATGAGGATTTTTTTGAACAAGCAAAGCAATAAAGTAATTCGAAAAATAATGGAGCTCATAAAGTATTTCTACAGGCAGAGACAATGAAGCCACTGACTAGCTTTCTTAGCCCACTGCTTATCTCTCTCTTCAGTGACTAGTTTTCCTTAGAAGTCATGAGGTAGAAGAATAGATATATTAAGCACTAAGGAGAGAGGAGGGAGGGAGGGAGAGGAAGGAAGGAAGGTTGTTTTGCTCCTGTTTCCTACTTATTCAATTGTGATTCCCTCAACATGGTTCTCTTTAGGGAGATACGGGCTTTAAAATATTACTAATAAAGGAGAATATTTATTAAGAAGAATATTTTAAAATGTTATGTTTACATCATCAATGAAAACAATGAAATGATGCTTCTTTTAACATTTAGGTAAAATTTACTAGTGCAGTGAAGCTATCAGAAGGTGGGCCTGGAAGTGGCATGGAAAATGGGCGTGAAGAAGAGGAGAATTTCTTCAAGCGTCTTGGTAAATGGCGCACCTGCCGAAGACATCCATCCAGGCTTCATCACACAGAAGAAAAAGATGGTTAGAAATCAGGGTTCTGTTTCTTCAGTCCTTTTTTAAAACTTTTAACTTTTTCATTGTTCCTTCTTTTTTTAAAAAAAATTATCTTCTTTCTTTAATTCACCCTTTACCTTTAAAAACATATTTTCTGGACCCAATTTTGTTTTCTATGGCTTTATATATTTTGTAGCCACTACTTTTTTCATTTCTTCTTATGTCATTTTTTATTTTCATTCAATTCTAGACAAGAAGAAAAAGCATATATGGGCCAATGCATTTAGATAAGGCAAAATTGACCTTTCAAGAAATCAAATCCACCATTTGGAAAATATGAAATTTGGAACAAGCTATCTGGTTCAAACATAGTATGCTAATATTTCACTTAGCTCCTTGATGTGAAATGTTGGATGTGCCCACCAGCTTTTATTCCCCATAATTGATCATCTACATTTTCAGTAAAATTCAGCACTGATGAAATGGAAAACCCTGTACAAATGTGTTTTAATTATCTCTTTTCTTCTGTGTTTGCTTGTCTTGTGTCTTCATGCCATTTCTTATAGAGATGCGGTCCTTCATTCTTAGCAAAATTATGAATGACATTGAGAACAATTATATGACAAATATGATTGATTACTTCGTTATTTTTAAGGAAACAAGTTTTTGCCTCCAAACAAGGTTAGGTCTTAACTGCTTTCAAATATTTCAGATATGCATATGCAAGCTTCTCGTTACCAAAGAAACAACCTTGCACCTTGTTATTTTCCTGTTTTTGCATTGAAAAAGGGACAAAGCATCCCAATGGATTTAGTTGTCTTTTTCACAGAACTTTACATGACCTAACATTACATATTGCTTATGCTTCATTAAACATGGAAGTGATGTCACTACCTCATTTAGTCATTGCTCCATCATAAAATGCCTTTCTATATAAAGAAAATGATGTTTCAAATGAAGACATATGACATATGATTATTGGTATATCTTAATATGTTAATAGAAGTATTTGGGCTCTTTCTGATTGCAGCTATTTCTGGGTATCCTTCCATACAGGTACCCAGTAGAATAATTTACTTTTCCCCCACAATTTAATAGCAAAGCCTAATGCTATTATAAGCAATGAGATTCGAATATCTTTGCAGTTTCAATGAAAAAATTTAGTGGTTTTTAGGCAGGGAATGAATGCATATTATAATTCAGATCATGATTACTTTGTTAAAGTCAAGTATGACTGCAGAATATGGTTTAACAGACCTCATATTTCAATTTGAGATATTATTTCAAATAGAAATATTTTTATTTCAACATTGAATTTTTTACATTGTACAAAATCTGTCAGTTTTTAACATGGACCAATGGTGATGAAAATACCACTTTGTTTGGCTTTTGATTATGTGACAATATGTGACAATAGGAGCTAATCAGAGGTTGTATTCAGCCGGTTCAGACTGGTTCGGGTGAACCGGTACAATTTGTATGCCGCCCAACTCCCAAGGGACTCTTTAAGCCACGTTTTCAAGCTGCACACATGCATGCAAGCCATGCACGTGAGCAAAGTGCATGTGTGGAAGGCCGCACGCATACGTGGAAGATGTGCGCACGCTCACATTTTCGTTGCTGGGCGAACCGGTAGAGAAATTATGTGAATCCCACCTCTGGAGCTAATGGATAGTTTTAGTTCACAACTCAATAGCATGCAATAGAAAGATCTTACTGATGTGCCAAGGAGTAACTTGTTTTAAAATAAAATGTAGAGGAAATGCATATATTATGCAACCGTTCTTAGGTTAGGTTCAGCTCAGCATGGCAGAATATGAGTAACCCCAGGACTGCAGCCTTGATTATAAAGTGCAATTACTGTATTTTTCAGACTATAAGACGCACTTTCCCCCTCCCAAAAAAATGGGTGGAAATGTCCGTGCGTCTTTTAGAGCGAATATTGTGGCGGGGGGAGGGGGGTTGGTGAGCGCCAATCAGCTGTACTAGGCAGCGGAGATCACCGCCACCTATCACCACCACCCATTCGCCGCTGCCCGTTTGCCGCTGATTGCGGCGAATGGGTCTCTGTGAATGGGCAGCGGCGAACAGGCGGCAGTGGTGAATGGGCCGCGGCGAGCGGGTGCTGGCGAATGGGCCGCAGCGAGCGGGCCGCGGCAAATGGGCCATGGTGAACGGGCTGCGGTGGTGGTGAACGGGCTGTGGCGAACAGGCTGCGGCAGCGAGGACACTAGCCAGATGAACACCAGATGGATGCTGGGAGGCAGAGGCAGATTTTTTTTCTTGTTTTCCTCCTCTAAAGCTAATGTGCGTCTTATAGTCCGGAGCGTCTTATAGTCCAAAAAATATGGTACTCTTACTCAATCTTACTCAAATGTTAGCTCATAAGTACAGTATTTATAGTACAGAAAACTGAAAAAAACCAAGCAACCCCAGGAACAAGTTGCCACATCATTCATTGAGTGAGCAACGGGTAGAACTGATAGAAATGGAACTGAAATCAAATTGGAAAAAAAAGAGAAGAATGAAACTATATGCTCTGATTCATTTTTTTGCTGAACTATGAGGGATGAAAAAGTCATTTCCTGAATTACTGCCATTGTGGGTAATTGGTTGTCTTCTTCCTTTTAAGCAAAAAGACTGTAGAGTATAAAGTTGTATATACTGTAGAGTATAAAGTTGGAGTATAAAGCTGAGAGTCAGCCGATTGAGGAAGTTAAGCTAGGGAACAGGGCTATGGCCAAAATTCAAGATGTTCACCACAAAAGTGCAATTGATGTTCTGCTTTTTTATGTGTGTTGCATGTACAAAACTGTTGGTGCTTCCATTGCAACACCATGGCTGCCATCTTGACTTTTTTGAACTACCCTGCACATAACCCTTTTTAGGGAGTTTACTTGGAGGAGTTTGAGGTGGAGTCCCTAACAAATTTTCTAACAAATAATCAAGTTGAACTTAGGTAACACAAGAG
>QLTV01001003.1:580865-627175 GCA_003457575.1 Thermophis baileyi
GGGAGGGAGGGAGGGAGGAAGGAAGGAAGGAAGGAAGGAAGGAAGGAAGGAAGGAAGGAAGGAAGGAAGGAAGGAAGGAAGGAAGGCAGGCCTTTACTGTAAACTAAGGTGGGCAGGTTTTGTGCTGTAGGTGGCCACACTAACTGAATGAATTGCTGATGATTTGGCCAAACCCAATTCTGGAGAACTGATGAAGTGCTAGATGACTGAAGAAAAGCAAATGTCCACATTCTCACAAAGGGGGAGGGGAATATTACAAAACGATTTAACATGAATGCCTGGGAACATTGTAGAGCAGATCAATCCACAAGCATCTTGAAACCAATGCAGTAATTACTAGAAATAAGCATATGTTTGTCAAGAACAAATCTTGCCATACTAATTTTATTTCATTTTAAAAAGGAATTAAGCAGCCTTCTTAAAATATTGTGGGAATCTATAGTTAAAATTTACTTTGACTTCAGCAAAGCATTTGACAAA
Source organism: Thermophis baileyi (assembly GCA_003457575.1). Lineage (NCBI taxonomy): Eukaryota > Metazoa > Chordata > Lepidosauria > Squamata > Dipsadidae > Thermophis > Thermophis baileyi. The sequence goes on from QLTV01001003.1 coordinate 581,346, forward strand.
GTACTGAGGATGTAACCACCTGAAGATGTATCACAAGCATGACCCGAATAAAATGATAATGACATGGATACATAGTTCTCTTGAAAACTGTACTCAAAGAGTATTCATCTATGGTTCTTTGTCAGATTAAAAAGCAATGAGCTGCTGCAAAGATCAGTCCTCTACTTTTTATACTTTCATTAATGATCATTAAAGGAGAAGAAGCTTTTATTAGATGTGCAAATAATATAAAGTTGGAAGTAATTAACAATAAATCAGAGAATCTAGATAAGTTAGAGAAGGGGCAACAAAGATGACCAGAGACTAGAAACTAAGCCACAAGAAGAAAGATTGAAGGAGTTGAGTATATTTAACCTTGAGAAAAGATTATTGAGGGAGATATGATAGCATTCAGTGTTTTTAAGTAGAGAACGGCTATCTGCCTGGAATGCTTACATTTTGATTCCTACACTGAACAGGAAGGTTGCCTCTTCCAGTTTTATGACTCTATGAATCAGTTATGCAAGAAATAACACAGAAAACAGGACTTACCCAAGTTGAGTTCTTTTTATAGATTACAAATTTTGACTGATCACTGAACATGGATATTAGCTTGTGTTAATATTTTTTTTTCTGTTTTATATGTGTGATGGTTTGTTATGACTTTGTCTTATTCCCTCATGCTTCCTGAGATGGATCTTTCTGTTTTAAAATGTTCTGACTAGTCAAAAAGTTGAATTTAATAAGTGCAAAGTTTTACACAAAGTGAAGCTATTTTCTTAAGCTTGAAATCATTTCTCTGTTATAATGATCAGTTACTATTGTGCCATCCAGATATATTTATTAATTATGCATGTCTTCTGTTTTTCCATAAAGGATCTTAAGTTTGGTACATGTCATTCCTCATTTTAATACCAGCCATGTAATCTAGGTTATCTTCAAAGGTGACATAATCATGACCATTCATAAATCCACAGAATATGGGCTCAGGTTTCAAGCTGACTCCTGACCTCAACATACAACTTCTTTGAACATCCTCATAATACCTCTTCTTGATAACCTGTGAGCTTCCTGCACATTTAGCAACACTTCTCTCATTCACTGCCCCAATGGTAGACTAAGCATAATGTCCCAAGTAGGGACATTATGCATAATGCATAAGCATAATTCATTTGTGGAAAGTTTTAAAATCAGTATTTTCACTCACTGCCTCTCTCATTCTGTCACGCTTGATGCTCGGGGACAGTGCAGATCAATAGGAGACATTTGCTTCAGAATTGTCAGTAGACCCAATGAATGTTTAAACATCCATGGGGGCTTTCTCTTTCCCCTCTCTCCCACCCTCCATTTTGGATTTTCTTTTAAGGTTGCCAGACTTATGAAGATCATCTGGCTTCCAACCAAGAGGGAAACAAATGCAAGAACGTGGTGAATTTGGGAGCCATTCGGCAAGGCATGAAGCGGTTTCAATTTCTCTTAAACTGCTGTGAACCAGGAACAATCCCTGATGCTTCTATTCTTGCAGCTGCTCTTGATCTTGTAAGTCTCTATACACTCGTTCATGGGTTCTGTTTGTAATACTGAAGACTCTGGCTTGTGCTGGAGTATGGTAACTGCTGGGAGAGAGAAAACAACTAGACAAGGATGGGAATACTAATGCTAAGCACAATGACTAATAAATTATTTTTTATCCATCTGTAATAATGTCTTTCATTTTATTTGGATTTATGCTATGCCTAATGAAAACAATTCTTTTCTTATTCAAGCTCCACTTGTCACAACTCGACTTACTAAGCCTCTTATACAGTTATGTCATTTATAACTCTGACTACAGTAATTCCACAGAGTTCAGTTGATGTTATCAATAATTAACATAAACCATAGCTATGAGTCTCAAGTTATTCTCTGGAAGGTAAAGGGATAGCAATTTGAGGAAGTCTTCACTATATTCTGCTTTATGAGTTATTTAAAGCCTGGGATTTGTGGATCCAAGGGCTAAATAATCCATATCCTGCATAGATTGGAATCCAAAGAATCATTGTGCAAGCTACTTTTTGCTATTCTCTCATCTCATCCACCATTAATGCTCCTCACCAATTGCTCATTTTACAGTGATTGCCATTTAACATAGTATTTTGATGTTTAAAACCTTTGGTGTTGCATGATATATTTTTGTAAGTAATTCTACCTATGCAGACATGTTCCCAATCACTAGTATCCTCAAGTCAGTAGTTCCTCAGGGATACTTTTTGACTTATTTCTCAAGTTCTATTAGGATGTAGTTAGATTTAGTTCATTTGGGAAGACATTGGGAAAATAAGGTATGAATTTTCTCTTTTGTACCCCCATTCCTCCTGACAGTGCTTTTATTGCCTTCTGTGTAATTGTACCAGTAGTCTCACATCTCAAGACATTACAGTAAATAGTATAGAGGAGGCTGTAGTATAGAGTAGTAATATAGACATGCTGGCATGTCACAACCCTTCCCCCTAAACAAAAGAGAAATCATTCTCTATCTCTCCCCCCCTACCCCCGCCCCCATCTAGGCCATCCTGAATAGCAGCACTGGAGGCTGGGCCAGAAGTTGAGGCCTAACACCAGTACTGCCACTCAAAAAGCTCGCCTCAGAGTATTCTGGGAGACATTTTAGTTAAGGCACCAGACTAGAAAACAGGAGAGGGTGAATTCTAGTCCCACTTTAGGCATGAAAGCTAGCTGACTGACCTTGGGCCAGTCACTCTGTCTCAGCCCAACCCACCTCACAGGATGGTTGTTTGGGGAAAATAGGAGGAGGAAGGAATATTAGGTATGATATTCCCTGTCTTGAGTTATTTAGAAAGATAGGATAATAAACAAATAAATAAACAAACAAACAGATAAATATCTCCCCGAGGCACATGAGCCTTGGGGAATGGCACAATGTTCCTGTGGCTCAGTGCTCCCCAGGATCTGCTGCAGACCACTTATCTTCAGGCAGTCTTCTCTTTCTGTTGACAGGCCTCTGCGGCCTACCAGAGGCGCTTCTGGATCAAATGAGGCCTTTGTTCTTGAAGGGGAACTGTTCAATCTCTGAAAACTATACAAAAGGATGCCCCATTCTTATGCAGTTTTCAGGGGCTCCAGAGATTATGCAAGAGCACAGCCCATTCTCCTGCAGCCTTCACAGCCTTCAAAAATCATGCGAGAATGAGGCATGCTTTCTAGAGTAGTTGCTGGGTGGCATGTCATCATTGACACTTGACATAGATTCACCATATTCTCTGGACATTTGTGAATTGTCTGGACATTCAATCCCTTCGTTTGAGGAAAGGAACTAGACCTTCCTTCTTCTCTCTTTCTCTGCCTTAATTTCATGTTGCCTTTACATGTGGACAGCCATAAAAAAAAAGCATGCCAATATCTATAGAAGAGTTTCCAGAAGATTCACCAAGGAAACCCTCTGCAAGTCTCCTGGTATGAAACCCCCTCCCATTTTTGATTACTTTATATTTTTCTTAGAGAATACTTTTTTCTGATTTAGAACGTTTTTCAGTGCCTAGGACAGGGGTCTGCAACCTGCGGCTCCGGAGCCGCATGCGGCTCTTTGGGCCCTCTGCTGCGGCTCCCTGTCACCCTGTCGCGGCAGAAGGATGAAAGAGCCATCATCCTGTCATGGCAGTGACATGGCCGGAGTCTTAGTGCAGGAGCGAGGCGCCCCTCTACTTGCCTTTGCGCGGCAACAGCATTCCACCTTCATTGTGGTACATTTGCTGTTGCCGCCAGCAAAGAGGGCTGGGAGAGAACGGCAGGGGCAGATCTTGTGGGGTGGGGGCCATCCCCCAAGCCTGGCCTTCCTCCTCACTTGTCGGCGGGGCCAAGAGAAAGAAGGGGGCAGTGTGGGGAAGTGCTCCCCTCCCCTGCTGAGCACCGAGCACAACAGCCCAGAGAAAGAGAGAAATGAGAGAGGGAGAGAAAGAGACAGAGAGAGGAAGATACCTATTTCCCATAAAAAACAAAACACGGGGAGCCACAAAACCTGGGTAGGTGTGGCTGGGGTGTCATGTGACTGGGTGGGAGTGAGTGACGTCAAGTTGGCCATGCCCACCCAGGTTTTGTGGCTCCCGTTGTTTTGCTTTCTGTGGGAAATGGGCCCAAGTGGCTCTTTGAGTGTTTAAGGTTGCAGACCCCTGGCCTAGGAGAATGTTCATCAATAGGAGCCTCATTGGTACAACCACCCACTCTATGAAGAAGCAACAGCAATTATTTGTGAGGGGCAAGGGGAGATCAAGTACCCACATGTCTAATCCCTCACCTTGCATGTACAGGTGACATCTTACAAGTGTCTGAAGTGGGCTAGTGCTTAAGTGAAATCCTTATGAACAACACCACATCTGGGGTATTGGTATCCCTGATCACATTATGTTTGTCCTTTCTTTCTGCAATGCAGAATAAGAGGTTCCATATCCTTCTGGCTTCTTATGCACATACCTAGGAAATGTCAGCAGGAGGAATTCAGACCTTCTGGGTTTCAAGGGAACATGTTACATAGGGAGGCAAAGATCTGTTTCCCAGAGTCCAAGTCCTTGTGTTTTCTTTGTAAGCACTTTCTGTGGGATCCCTATATCCACCCAGAAGGCTGCTTGTTTCATTCCAAGCTGATTCTCATTAACTCTAATGAATGCTGCAATTCTCTCAGGAACTATATAAGTCCGCATATTCTGAAGCATGAATTGCAAATTAACTTTAACTTTCCTAATAACAATCAACTCTTCCCCCCTCCCCAAATTCTGAAGTTTTTCTCTATCCTTTGATCTATGTGTTCATTATTCAGAAACTTTTTGCCATCATATGAAGCTGTCAAAGAAAATTGTGTTTTTTATGTTGTTATTGTTGTTTTCACCATCTTTAAGCTACATTGTACAAATACTGTAATAGCAGCAGGAGGCAGCTATATAAGCAAATTATGAGGAAAATGTGCATCTTATTTTGAATTTTGCAGCCGTGCGTTGCTTTGTTTCTGTGGACAATGAAAGTGGTAACTTATGGTTCTTTTCAGCTATGCAGCTTGTGGCTAATTCATTTCTCTTCATTTGTGATGTGTTTCTCTGTGGTGTGAATTCATCCTTATCCATTCTGTCAAACATCTTCATCTTTCTCTTGCTGCTTCTTCAGATTGCTCTGGGCATAAGGTAAGCTACTGCAATGCCTTTGCATAATGTTCTGAGATTCAGCATGTTGACTCTAAGTGTAATGCGGATAACATTTGTTTCATATGAATTTGAGCCAACAAAAAACTATATCATGGATCCTCAGTTGAGATAAGGCTTGAGGCATTAGATGTAGCTGAAATAGCTCTTGCAATAAAGGTCTGAGGGCTGATGTTGCCTTTAGAGCTATAGAGAACAGCCAAGCATTCCATTCAAGACTATGTTCAATTGAACAGAGGTGCCTACCTCTCACTTGTTAGAAAAAGCAGACATGACTCCCTCACGGTCCACTTTGGATCTGTGGGAGATAGATTTGCATTCAGAGTTCAGATTCATTTTCTCCATTTAATTTTAAAATTCCACATTACTTAAACTTTTAAATGCATAAACATTGGTAGTTGCAGATTCTATTGGTGAGCTAATATGGGCTGGCTCAACACAGAATTGTAGTTATAATGGCCTCTTCGGGTTGCATAACGTAATAGAAGAGTAAATATAAACAATAATTAATTTTATATTTATAAAAATATAAACATTAAACTCACTCTTCGTCTTACTGCAGCTAAGGAGGTATAAGAGAAAAGGATCTTTTGTATTTGCCCTTGTTTGCTCCAGTGAAATTAGTTAACATGAAACAAGATTGGTGGGGGGAATCAGCTTTTTGGGAGGCAAGAAGGAAATTCTTATGTCAATCAGGGAAGCTTAGTGGGAAAAAAGAAATTTAATGATTATTTACAGTGTGAGTTCATGTATTAATTAAATAATACTGATTTCCACTTGGTAAAAGCTACATAAAAATGCAGGGCTCAGTTGGATATATGTATGAAAGCAGACAAATCTGGCATCATGTTGTTTGGATTAAGTAACAAAAAGCTGCAGCACAATGAGTACTGTACATGTATGAAACTGGATTATGTGATTGTTTTGTGTGATGTGAATAAACCCTAGATTCCTCTTCTCCCCATGTGTGCTGTGTAATTGTGTATTGCCTTGTCTGTGCCATAGTTTGAATTGAGCTCCACTCATTTGCCAATACAGATTTATTTGCAAATTCAATTTGTGCAAATTTTGAAAAAAAAAATATCTCTATGGATTATAGAGATTGGAGAAAAATCCTTCAGTTTACAATTTAATCTGAAGTTACCTATTTGTATTTCCCAGAACTATACACAAAATAGAATGTGTGATATTTTAATAACAACATTTTTCCAGATTGTTCTTTTTTGTTTTTGCTTTAGGAACAGGAACAAAATGTGCATAGTGGTGGAAATAATGTTCCAAAACTGATTATAACTGAAGTATTATTTGAAAATATATATGTTTTGGAAAGTATGTACAAAAATGTATATATATATATGCATTTGAAAATGCAAATTAATTTTCATGTTACCTTTAATTGATTAATAAATGCAGACATGGGATATTACAAATTAACTTTCAGCAGATAGATTAGTCCCTCTGTAATAAAAGAAGGAAGGGAGAATAACCAAAGTAGCTTTTGTTGTACTGACAAATTATGAATTGCTATTGCTACATTGGAATGAACTGATCTAATATTTCATTATCAAGGTTTGATTCTTTTTATTAGTTTTATTGTTTTAAATGTGGTTTTATATTCTGTAAGCCGCCTTGAGTCGCCATGGGCGAATAGGCAGCAATATAAATTCAATAAATAAATATAAATAAATAAGTGGTAGCCCAGATGTGAGTCTGAAGTACTACACGTATTAGAGCTAAATCCCTACAAAAATGTTTAGATGACAGGAATAGTTGGTGAAATTCTCGTTTTTACAGAGACTCATGTTTCTTACAAACAAATATATTAAAATTTGAAGAATTTATTTATTTTTACTCTTTTCCTTGATTTATTTGTAGCAATCTCATTTATATTTAGTATAAAAATAGTGTAAAAATTTTAGTACTGTATATTTTTAGTATCCTATCCTTTAATATCTCTTGGAGTGCTAATTATTGTTTTAGAAAATATTTTTTTCTTGAAAAAGCCTTGTCACATAACACATTGTCTTTTACAGTTTAGATGAAGCCATTATTGTGTACCTCATATCAATAAATGTTGAAGCATTCCTCAAGTGCCAAAAGAACCTGCCCTTATTAACTGATAAAAAGCCTGATAGGTCCAAATCATCTATGATATTTGCTTCATTTACATTTGCTTGAAACAGCATTGTACATTTTTATTAAAATTAAAATAAAACCTGACCCCCCGAGTCTTTACACTGTTTTTTTCAACCTGCTAGCTTTCATCTTAAGGGATATTCTGGTAATGCATTTTAGGAGGCACCAGTGGTGGCAAGGGCGGCCCTTTTCTTGGAATGTGCTCGCTTTGTGCACCGCTGCAACCGGGGCAACTGGCCAGAATGGATGAAGGGGCATCATGTGAATATTACTAAGAAAGGCCTTTCTCGTGGGCGCTCTCCAATCGTGGGGAATAAACGAAACCAGAAGTTACAGTGGAATGCAGCCAAGCTCTTCTACCAGTGGGGGGAAGTAAGTTTCAGTCCTTCCTCTCACCTTCCCTCCCTCCTTTTCTTAGCAGTTAGCAATATCAAAGTTCTGTTCTGAATAATCCATGGGCTTTCTGATTTATACTAATCTATCTTCTTACAGTTTTGTTAGACACACATTTTAGGTAGCCTAACAAGGTTACTTAAATGATTCCACTTTTCTGCATGAAAAGTGATCAGTTAAGATCAGTGGCTCAGGTTCTTTTCCAGGTTTTTCTACTATTAGAAAGAAACAAGATTCGTTCACGGCAGGCTTTGTCGTTCTAAATGTTTTGTTTTTACACCCTCTCCACAGCAATGAAACAAACTCAATTTTCTGTTTTATTTAGTAAGTTATTCATAGAATTACAAGTTACTGTCAAAAAAACCACTGATCAGATTTAATTAAAAATGCAATACAAAAGTTTGGTCATTGCTTTTGCCTTAGGCAAGCCATTTTTCATTGGGGACAATAACATTTATCCAATATACAGGGCTGTGGAAAGGATTACAGAAAAATGCGGGGTTTCAGGGAAGCAATGGCAGACTTAAAATAGTTTTGTTGAGAAGAAGCAAATGACCGAGGTGGAACAAGGAGCCAGCAAATGGATCAGCTCTTCAGAATCTCTCTCCAGATAAAGGAGAGAACTTGGGATTGCCCACAAGTACTCCATATGTTGACTCCCTGCAAGGAGACCATAATACAGCAATCTTTGGCAGGTTTTAAAGCTCTGGCAGCTGAGGCAAAGCCTTCCTTGCTCAAACTACTGAGTTTGCATACTTCTTTTCTTAATTACTTCTAGAAATGGCTTGTTAACAGCTTTTTGGATATTAAGAATCTTCAGAAAGGCCAATTTCTTTACACTGGGTGCATTCCCTTCAATTCTGCTGAAGGAAGTTTTAGGCAACGACTTATTTTTTTTCTATTTTTGCAAATTTTATTTCAAAAGTTAATATACAAAATAAAGAAAAAAAGAAAAAGCAAACTAATATCTTCAAACACTAATAATAAAAACGTGTATGAAATAAAAAATAACAAATAGCGAATATATCATTTACACTGACATTAAACAAAATGCCCATCCTGGTTGAATGATGAAAAATATATTGAAAATATTGATACATCTTCTTCCCATTACATAACTGGTCTACAAATAATTATATACTATATTACATAAAAAGATGTTCCTGATGTGGAAATATATTTATTTATTAGTCAAAGCATCTGTTATTGTATTTAACATGCAGAAAGTCCACAAAAGGCTTCCAGTCTCTTATAAGCTTATCTAATCCATTGTCTCTAATCAATGCAGTTAATTTCACCATTTCTGCCAGTGCAATCAATTCAGTCAAAAATCCATTCAATTGGTGTTCCCTTTTCTTTCCAATACTTAGCATAAACAATCCTCAGAACCATTACTATATACAGAAACAATGTCCCAAACTGTTTTTCTATATCCATAATACCTAGAAGAAAGGCTTCATGTTTCATTAGTACTTGTATTTCAAATACTTTCTTTTGTCATTATTATATTTATCCAATATGATTTAGCATATTTATAAGACCACCACATATGAAAAAATGTACCTGGAGTTTGATTACATTTCCAGCACTTGTTGGGAATGCCGCTATACATTTTCGCCAATCTATCCAGAATCAAATACCAACGATACATCATTTTATAAAAGTTTTCTTTTAAACTGTAATTCAAAGTAAAATTTAAACCATTAGTTCATATATTTTCCTACTGATCTAACCTTATGTTACAACTAATTTTTTTGCCCATTTTACCATACGATTTTTAACATATTCCAGATTCATCTTAAATAACATTTTATAAACTTTAGCAATCAGATGGTCATCTCCAGAGCATAAGTTCCTACTCAATTCAGATTTATCTCCTGCAAAAACAAATATTTTTTTTATCAAATTTAAATCTTTCAAAAATTCTATAATAGTTAAACCAGTCACAATTAAATTTTTTACATACTAGATGTTTTATTGTTTTTAGGTCCCTCTTCTTCAAATATCAATAAATTACAATATGTCATCCATTTAGATTCCAGTAGCATCTCTTTTCTGTTGGGGACTGATTTAAAAGAAAGGTCTTTAATCAATATCAGTATAGTCTGAAAAAGAAATAACATTCTAGGTAGTACATATTAATGACTGAAATTCTTCCCATTAATGACAAATCTAATTTTTCTGTGTAAGTCCAACTTTATCTCATTGCAAGTTTTAATATCATTATTTTTAAATAACTTAGAATTTACATTAGTAAGAGTGACCCCAAATACTTTACCTTTTTCATAGCTTTAAATCCTATTTTAATTTCCATTTTTTCTGATTTTCTTCATTCATATTCTTTGTCAGTATTGTCAACTTTTGTTTATTTATTTTCAAACCTGCCACTTTTCCAAATGTTTTAAACTTCCTCATAGCATATTCAATATTCTTCAGGGATCTTGCAAAATCAAAATCAAGTCATCAGCAAAGGCATGAAGTTTATATTTATGTGCTTCGATTTGTAATCCTTTTACTCTGTTGTCTTGTCTAATATCTCTATTTAGCAATTCCAACATCAAGATAAATAATAAAGGAGATAGAGGACACCCCTGTCTTGTTCCTTTCTGGATTTCACACAAGTCTGTCAAACCTCCATTGACCATTATCTGAGCCTTCTAGAGAGTATAAGTGGACATTAATCCCTGGAAAAAAACAAGTCCAAAATCCATCTTTTCAACTACTATAAACATAAAATCCCAAATCAAATTGTCAAAAGCTTTTTCTGCATCCAAAAAAAGTAATGAAACCTATTTGTCATTGTGTTGTTGTAAATGTTCTATTATGTCTAAGACTATTCTCACATTGTCATTTAGTTATCTCCTGGGTAGAAAACCACATTGAACTTCCTTTATGTAGTCTCATAAAACTTTTTTAGTCCTTCAGCTAAAATGGATATAAACAATTTATAATCATTATTAAGAAATGAAATTGGTCTGTAATTTTTCAGAGAAGTTAAGTCCTGCCCTCTTTGGGTATCAAAGAGATATGGGCTTCTTTCCATGAATCAGGCATAGAATTTCCTTGTAAAATAGACTCCATTAAGTCCTTCATCAGAAGAAGTAGATGATCTTCAAATGTTTTATAAAGTCCACTTGATAGGCCATCCGGTCCTGGAGCTTTACCTGTTTTAACTCTTTTAATTGCCCATTTACATTCCATATTAAAATCTTACAATTCATCCATTATAATAAAGAAGTTTCAGGTATTCCAGCTATGGCTTCTATTTCCACAACCTGTCCTTGATCAGTATCAGACTTCTTTTTATCTTTTTCTTTAAGGCCACATTCTTGTGGTAATTGATTCTTTGTCTTTTGAGAAATAATGCAATTCTGAACCATACCTTTCCTGAAAATCTTGTGCTTTGGATACTGAGTTTAATAGAAAGCATTGAATTCTAAAGGTAAAGATGACTCCTTCCAAGTTATCTCAGCGAAAAAGAATGTTATTCTGCTTTAGAAGATCTGTCAGGAAGGAATATTCTTTATATTTCCTTAATATTGTAGTTGGAATTTCTCTAAATATTTGCACCTCTTTCTCTAGAATCTCTATTGATAATGTTTCTGCATCATTGTTCTTAAGTAGATTTTCTTACAAATTGAATCATGACATTTCTTGATAACTGTCTTCGAATTGCACATACATAATTTTATAAATGGACTAAGGGGCCAGGTCAATTTGAAGTAAGATTTTGAAATTAAATATAAGAAGCCTTCCTGTGGGAAAATGTTGCTGATTAGAAAAGAACATCATGAGAGGACTTTGAACATTGGACACTAGGGGAAACCAGAAAGAACTAAATATTATAATTAAAAGAGAAGAGATCCAACAATAAAGAATGGAGCAAGATATTTTAACATCGGAAGAATTTAAGGATATTTGGGAACAATGTACAAAGAAATTACTCTTAAAATTATCTGCTATTCTAAAAATGGATTTAAAAGATGATATAGAAGAGGAACAGCTTTTATTGGATAAAACAGTGAGGCTGACTCTAATGTGGATATTAAAATGACAGGTACAAAACATGTGGAGAAAGATGTTACACTGGATTTATAAATGAAACAGCTGATGTCTTAATAATTAAAAGGAATGTACAAAGAAAAACCAGATTTGGATTCTTATTGTAGATTTACAAAAGAGATGTGTTACACTTACAAAGGAGTTCCTGAGAAGAGACAAAGAAAAAATGAAAAGAAAGAAATTTTGGGGACACTATTTAAAGGGATTAAAGATCAAGATTCTTAAAAGGAAAGGAAAGGAATACAAAGTTGGATTATTTGATCAGGGACGAAATGTACAGTATATATTGTTTCTGGTAGCTTTTAATGGATTTTTCTTTAATGAGGAGGCTTTAAACATTTGTTTATAGATAAGATGTGGAAAAAAGAGAACTACTGTGGTATTTTCAGAAAAAGTGATAAGTTACTGTGTTAAAAATAAAGGAATATAAAGTTGGTTTAACTCTTAATGGACTTTTGCTTACAACTGAATAACAAAGCTTTAAAAATTATTTATAGGTAAGAGATGAGATATGGGAAGAGGTCTCATATTGCTGTATCAGATTTGATAAGTTTCTGAAATTGTTTATACTTGTCTTGATTGAAGCAGGAAGCCATTTCTTCATATATTTCTTTTTTCCCTTTTTTCCCTCTTGCACTTTTTATTTTTCTCTTTACTTTTTATATTTTTCTTAGTTTGTATTAGTTTTTTTATCTTTGGATCTGTAAATTTTAATAAAAATTATTATACCCGGTATATAAAAAAGAAAGGATTACAGCAGGATGCTAGATGTTGAAGCACTTTGAATATTGTAAAGTATTATATAAAAGCTCTACTTTATTGTGGTATTTTTCCCAGATCTTTTTTTTATGACATAATATAATCAACATGGATACAAAAGAGGTCTTTATTTGCAATTGATCACAATCACAATTGAGATTTTCTCCTTTAAGAAACCTTTATGACCCTTTCTTAATTCCATACTTTTGGCAGGCAATTGGAGTCCGTCTCAATGAACTTTGCCATTCTGAGAGTGAGAGTCCGGCCAATCTGCTGGGCCTCATTTATGATGAGGAGACCAAGAGGAGGCTGAGAAAGGAGGATGAGGAAGAAGACTTTTTAGATGACAGTAAGGAGACTCCCTTTACTACAAGAACCCCCACTTGTAAGAACCTCTCCTTTAGGAACACTTATTCTTTTTTCTTTTTCTTTCTTTTTTCTTTTAAAAAATTCTTTTTTTGGTTCCCTTTCCACCCACAGTGTTTCACCACATTTCCTCTTTTCTTCTTCGACTATCTGAATCTTGCTCTAATGCATTATATAGTAGTTTGGTGCATTAAAAAATGAGACGGGGAAGAAATAATTAGATGTGTTGCCTTTTATATAAATAAAAATGTAGCCACCTGCAGAATCTTGTGGACCTAGTTGGGTGCATCTTCTCATCTGCATCCAATAATTACTTCCAGTAGCTCAGTAGAACCTAGGCAAGCTTATAACTCGGATAGTGTAGACATCTACTTGAATCTGCACTGACTGTTTACTGGGGACTGCGAATGCAGACCTGAAATTTCAGTTTCCAATATGATCCATTTTTGTTTTTTAAATTTATTTTTAAAAATTCTGTGCTCAGAGCAGTGTACGCAGCAAAACCTAAAGATTTATAACAATAGTAATAAAATATAAATTACAATAGTATTGATCAACATGGATAGATACTAAATTCTAACATCCCCCAAATGGTTTCTTCTGGTACCAAATTTTTACTTCTTTACAAAAACTCATTAGGGAGGAGGTATTTTGTATATATGAGGGCAAGACATTCAGAAGAGAAGCGCCACCATGAAGTAGGCACTGCTATGGGTCTCCCTGGGGGTGGGACTTGCATTAGGGCCACTCTTACCAGACTAACAGATTTACTTCTGAGTACACGGTTTTAGAAAGAACCAGGTCTTGAGTCATGTGAGATTTTTAAAGGTGATCACAGCACATGAATTGCACCTGGAAACTGAGTGGCTCCCAGTGCAATTTTTGGAATGGAAGTGTGATGTGCAGATCTTGGAGTGCCCATTACTCCATGAGCCATAGCATACTAAACCAGTTTAAATTTCTGAATTATCCTTAAAGGCAGCTCAGTGTAGAACTAAATGGGTTAGATTATACTGCATTAATACAAATTGTGCAGAGATGAGATTTCACAAAGCGTTAAACTACCCATTTTCTTCCTTAAATGTTTGCCCATCATGAGAAAATATGCCCCAGGTTTGTGAGGGTTTCAGGGTTTTTTAAAAAAGTGCTATGCATGACTAAGTGCTATGCTTCTGCTAGCCATCCTATTGTCCTCTAACTTCACCAGAACTTGTAAATAAAAGGGAGTTCTTTTAGATGATATCCATCTGTTAAATGGAAAACTAGAAAGCAGGCTAAATGAAAAGATTTAAATTAGAGGTCAAATATTCATCTATGGAAGGTGTTGTTTTTTTATGGTAAACAGATTCTAGAAAAACCTTTCCCAGTCATCTACACTTCAAAGTGGGGGACTACCACATTCAGAACTCACAATAAGAAGTTACTAATACTTCCATCTCAGAAGCACCAAAGTGCTTTTGTGGTGAAAGGATTTGCTGGTGACATCCCCATTGCCCGGGGCATGCCCAGGTGGGGGCTCCTTTTGCATCCCCATGAAATTGCCACTAAAGTGGTACCCATTTATCTACTAGCGGAGTTGGAGCATAAGATGGGAGCTCACCCTGAGCAATGGGTCTCAAACACAGGGCTGCCAATTGTCAGCCCCGTGTCCAACCTTGTGAGCCACCACAATCCTTAGTAAGGAATTAATTGACTATCTTGATTGGTAACCATGCTAGTAGACGGACACATCTGCAGGTCATGTGGTTAAGGAAATCTATGCTTTAATATTATGCAATGTAGCAATTAGTATCACACAATTAGTTAAAATAGCAAGAAGACTGTATGTTAACACTTTCATAAATCAGCACAGACAAGTAGAACATGACACTACAATTGTGTCAACAAAATGTATGTCAGTCTAACAGAACAAAAATGTTTCAAAATATCATCTATTCTACATGTTTGTCTACTGTAATACATTGATTTATATGTGTGTGTATTTGTAATGTTGTTTTTCTTCCCCTCTAAGCATGCTATCCATTAGAGTTTCTTGTGATTTTGTTGTATTTACTTTGTCTAGAATTATTCTGCTAGTTGTGTGTCTAAATAAATAAATAAGAATGCATATATATACATGTACATGTATAAGGACTTTCTATACCTTGCTGCAGAGTAGAGTTAATGGGATTAGGAAAGTCTGCTTTGCAGTGAAGGAATTAGAGAAAGAAGAATTTGTAAATCAGAGAGGAATAGATAACATCTCTGTGACTGTATTTTAATTCTGTCATTCAGAAATTCTGTAACATTTCATAATTTTATTTTGATAGTTAAAGGGTATAGAGAATTGGCTCACTTGCTATTAAGATACACAGTCTCATCATGTCCTGTTGCACTTCTTATAAAGCAATGCGGCATACAGTTAGACTTATTAATTATACTTAATAACAGTTTTAGTAAAGATTTTATCTAGAATGAATTATAGCTTGTCCTAGTTTGTTATACAATTCTAGGGTGACTCTGAGAGAATATTGAAGAAATTTAACTCTGTATTATCTAGAATGTATGAAGAATTTGCAATTCCCTCCCTCTCAATTCATGGTTTCAAACTTGAAAGTAGCAAATTTGGTGAAACCTATTATGGTTGTTTCCATTTCATATTTCTCTAAAGTGAAAATATTTACAGTGAATAATAAGATGAACATAATAATTACAGTGTAGAAGTGCATTTATTGAGGAAAGAATACTAAGAAAAACAGATACGTGCAACTAATCAGCTAAACTAATCTTCATACTCTGAACTCCTGCTTTTCCCTTCTCTATTCCTTAATCTGTTTTCTAGAGTGTTTTCGTCTAGCAACTGTACACTTTAGATTTACAGTTAGTTACAAATATTAGTGAGAAGCAATTTGGTAATGAATTCTAGTTTGGTTCTATTTTCCTTTGGGGCTTCTGTAATACTTGGATTGACATATTGAGTAGATGCAGAGAGACATTATAGAGCTCCTTAAACCAGGAAGAACAGCCCATCATAGTGTTTTAAAAACCCACCTAACACATACTGATGGTTTACTCTTCCAGTCCAAGAGAAATCCAACACCCAGTGCAAGTCATTCCTATGCTCCAGTTGAAAAATTTACAGGAAAGGATTTTGATTATGTTTTCAATTATGCAACTTTCATCTTCTTGATCACTTTGTTATCAAGCGGTGTATTTGAAATTGCACTGGGATTTGAGATTACACTGGGATTTGCTTCAATTCCTTCTTCTGTAGTCTAGCCTTTAGAGGAGACAACTAATACCATTAATGATGAAGAAAGAAAAGGTGGAAAGAAATGTAGATTCTATAATTGTATCAAGTATGTATCAAGGCTGAAACTAAATATGACATGTAGCTTCACATGCTTTTCCCCCTATAATTTTCCAAACAAACAACAGTTGCTGTTTTTCTTTCAGGTAGCAGAATTAACAATAAAGAGAGCAGCAGGGGAAAGTTAGGATTAATCTGCCACCAAATAAAACACACTATTATTCCTCTCAAACGGAATCTCTAGAGAGTGCATTAGTTAAAGGGGGAAATAATGGAAAAATAGTATGAGTGTGTCATTTTTAAAAGAGATCTGAATTATGAGGTGAAGAGTTCTTAGGGAGACTTCATTTATAAGAATCATATCTTTGAGATCATTGCAGTGGTGCTGTTGTAGAGGTATCATAAATCACAGTGAATATGAAACAATACTGTAGCTAAATGTGACTGTCACATTTCCCTCCCCCCCAAAAAATAGAATAATCATACAACATATTGTTCCATACACAGTGTGCATTATGTACTATGTCTGGTGGTGTCCATTTTTTTAGAATGATCTTTTTTCTTTGCTGCTCTTTTTTTGTAACAGAACATATGTATATTTTCTTTTTTAGGTACAGTAAATCCCACCAAATGTTGTTGTCCTTTTGCTTTGAAGATGGCAGCATGTCAGCTTCTTCTAGAGATCACCACTTTTCTTCGAGAGACCTTTCCTTACATGCCCAGGCCACGTACTGAACCTCTTGTGGTAAGTGAGAAGAAGGGATGGATCTGGGATATAAAAGAATAAAGTTGCAGAAGTGGGGAAGGTCTGGGTAAGGCAGGAAACCAAAAACCAATTGTGTAGCTAAAGAATGTATTGATGAGACAGAGTGAAAATATGCTATCCAAAATAGCCAGTGATTTGGTCATAGGTCTTGAAAAAAAATGATTTCTCAAGATGGATGGATGGCAATTTAGTCCAACTATTCTTGACATTCTTTAGTTTAGATACACAGAGGTCTCTTTAGGGGCAGCAAATGGTGGTGAGCAAAATATAACAGCAGCTTCTTACTGTTGCTCTGAAAGCTCTGCCTATATCTATGTGCTTTGTGAATATCTCATGCTCATAAAAAAGAGACAAAGCTTATGTCACAATGATGTAATACTGCTTTTGTAATACTGACAAAAGTTTTGGACCCTACTTGATAATATTTATTGCAGCATGAAAATCACTGAGAACAAATTGGATTTTTTGTTGGCTATTTCTATTTAATCTTTAGAGCAACTTCTCCTGAAAATATTTTGTAATGGAATTATAAGAGCAGCATATAAAAACCAGTTATAAAATCAATTATTTTCAGTCTAGCCTACTTCCTTCTTGGGTGCATTGCAAAACAGTAGGATAAAATCTAATGCAACATTTACATTTCCTTCTCAATTTGAACTCTTTCTTGCTTCAGAAAAAAACTTGAAGGCCTGTTTTATTTATACACTTGCTCGTCATACACTTTTATGTTTATATACTATTATAGGATCTGGAGAGTTGCAGGTTGCGTTTGGACCCTGAGATGGATCGACACAGGTATGAGAGGAAGATCAGCTTTGCTGGGGTTTTGGATGAAAATGAAGATTCAAAAGATTCCTTACACAGCAGCAGTCATACCTTGAAGTCTGATACAGGTTGTGAAGAGAAGAAAGGTTTGTTACCTAGTGAAGCTTTTGTTTTATTGCAAACTCTAATGTCACTGTGCACAGCATGTCCTTATTTCCTCCAAAATAATATTAGAGTACACTAAGCTGAATCAAATACGTTTGTATTTAGATGTATTTTTGGCACTTTAGTTTCAATATTATCAGTTCCATATTTGAACAGTGGTAAGACTCTTATTTGGGTGGAATTGTGCCTAGATATAGTCTTCTCCTCCTCCTCCTCCTCTTTCAGAGTTGTTATTTTTAATTCTCCAATGCAAATTGCTGTAAAAGGGTCATTGCCATGAGATAGATCATTTAAATAAATTAAATACCTCTGTCAGTTTTTGGAGTACTTAAAATCATGTTTGTCTGTGCTGGATTATAGACAAACTTAATAAGTAGTAAGTAGACATTGCATCAACATATAAAAGTTTGAAGTATTTTAATTAAGTACTTTAATGTTTTGTTTTATATATGAAAGAGCCAGAGGCTCATGTATATGCATTTAAAAATAATTCAGTATCTTGCTCCCTCTAACTTAAACCAAAATTACAATATGCTTAAAACTCATATGCAATGTGGCTCTTGTTTGCTAGTTCCAAAATGTGATGTGTAATTTCAAAGCTTACATTTCTGTGTTTACATTCTACCGGCAGTAGAATATTTATCATTGTAATGCCATCTCATGCATAAAAACAACCACTACAAAACTATTTTAATATTTAAGAGTTTCAATCCAAAATAGAGTCAGTAGCTATTTAATTTATTATTGCATATTGTAAATAACAGCCCAACCTATCAATATGACAGAGTATAACTCATAAAGTACACTGTTCTCTTTTTGTACTTACAAAATGAATATATATATATATATATATAACAGTAGTTTAAAAAAGATAAGGTACTATGATTTACGAAATTATGATAAACTATAAGTTAAATGATAAAGAAACAAATTGTATTATTTTGTTGAGTCTTGAGTCCTGGCTGATTCCATTACATGGGAAATTGACACAGATTTAATTTTTCATTTTTGGTATTGTGTTTCTTCCTTTTCTGAATATTGAAGTTTAGATGCTTGATGTACAGTATAGGATTGTTCTGACAGTTGTATTTCCTATGAGGAGATTGGACTCCACTTTGGAATATACAACTAGTCCTAAATCCACTTCCTTAGCAGACAAAATGGTAATGGGATATATTCAGTTATATTTGGACATTTAAGTTGCATAAGTCTGCTGTAGCACCACAATTCTCAATACAGTTATGTGAAAATAGGAATCAGTGGTATATGAAAGTGGTTGGGGAAGACTGGAGATAGTTTTAGGAAGGTACTAATTTCATCAAAAGAACTGGTAAGAATAATCTGAAACTCTTCATATTGAATATTTATTTATTTAATTTATTTATTAAATTTATACTCCATGCATCTCACCATCAAGAGTGTCTCTAGGCGGCGTACAGTGCATATCCTTCCTGGAAGTTGCTGTACAGGGAGTCCTAAACTTACAACATCAATTGGGACTGGAATTTCCATTGCTAAGTGATGCGGTTAAGTGAGGGCGTGCAAGAAGCGCCAATCGGGAAGGGGATTCTAATTGTAACCACTATTCAGTGCTACTGTAACTTCAAACAGTTGCCTAATGAATGATTGTAAGTCAAGGACTGCCTGTAATATGTGACTTGGTACTTCTGTACCAGGGAAGTACCTCTGGTGATGTGTATGTACATGGCAGCCCTTTTTTACTGGCTGTACCTGTGCATTAGCAATGCCTGACAAATATGATAAAGCTGCACCAAATGTTAATTCTTCCCTTTAACTGTGTCCATATGAATGTATCTCTTGTTGCCCATTCTCAAGCATGAATTTAAATAAGATATGGTCTGCCCAGAAAACTTATTGAAAGTGACCAAATAATCTTTTTTTTAAGTAGCATATAAATTAATCTCATTTTTAATTTATTGTTTTACTGTATGTTACCGTATTCTGTTCATTTGTTAGTGGTTTAAAAGTATGTTGTGTAAAATTGGCTCATAATTTATAGAAAAAAATGTTTCCTGATCTCTGTGAAGTGTTAACAGAATTGTATATATGTTTTATCTGTGTCCCATTTTCATAGATATTGGTGATATCCTTAGTTAAAGCACTGACAGAAATCAAAGCAAACCTGGGTGTATGTATATATATATATATATATATATACACTAATTAACTACAAGTATCCCAGAAGATGTGCAACATTAAAAACAGAAATAACAACAATTAAACTTTAAATAATGCAATACAATAAAATAAATCAGCCAGTGGAAACATAATATAAATATATTAAAATCACAGTAAAAGCAGTGTTAATGATTTTGAAAATAGTATTAACGCATTTTCCCTTATAAAAACTTTACTCAAAAGTTAATTCTATATTACATATGGCATAGGCAATTTTTCTATTCCAGAATAGATTGTAAATGTTGGGTTGCTACTATGTCTGAAAGGCAGTGGAATGTGACCAAGTAGACTTTTTAAATGAAATATATTCCCATTTGACCAAGGTCATTTTGAGTGGGATTTATTAGTATGAAAACTACAGATATGGATACAAATATCATACAGGAGCAAAAGCTTTATTTGTAACTGGTTTTCTAACAAGATAAAAAATCGATCTGGAAACAATAAACATTTCCCCCTTTTATTTCTTTATCATTATATTTAATAATGGGTTTTTAAAATTAACTTAACATTAGGCTGAAACAATTGATCAGAATTAAAGTCTGTTATTGATTGCATACATTGACTATTGTAGCTAAGTATAGCTTGAATTTCTGTGCTGAGTTTTAACAGATCATGGAATTAAAATCCTGTATTCAGAAGACAGATTTAAATAGGTTAAATAATGAATTCCTCTTTATTGGAAACTATAATTGATATGGCAGCTGCATCTAAAATAGAGCAATGGATGTTCCTTAACAATGCCCAAATACCCATTAATGACAAGAAGAAATCTTCTTTGTGGTCAAAGACCAATACATAATTAAACTCAACAGTATAAAGCAGGTTACAAATATATATAAAAAGAACCACTATATAAAGAACAAAATTCAATAATTATATGTCACTGGAAATGTGCCAATGGAATTACTGTTGTGTTTGGCATTGTTTAAAACAAGGTTTTCATTCTCTCTCTTTTTAGGAGGGGGGTCAGGAACAACAACAACAATGTATTTTAAAGAATTTTTAGAATGGATGAAAAAGAAATCTATAAACTCTTTTGTTCCTATTCAAAATATTTGTACACTTCAGTGAAACTTCTATGGAATACAGCCTAAATGATACTGTTGCTGTTTTACATAATAAATTATTCTCTTTTCTTCTTTTCACTCTTCCTCTATTCCTTTTTCCCCTTCCTCTTCTTCTGGCTTCTGTAATTGATTCTAATACTGTAATATGTATTTTAGAAGTAGTTTTCTATTACAGGAATCCTTTGCCTGCATTTTGGTTATAATTTAATCATAGAAACAACAACAACAACATGCTTGTAGGACATTAAAAATTACAAGATGCATTGAGGTGTAAGTTTTTAAATACCAAGTAGATTTTAAAAAAGTTATTCTTAATTCATGCATCCAATACTCTAGTCCCCAGAAGCTTATTCCACAATTTATCTCTTATCCTTTAAGACACTGTGCAAAATCATTCATTGATCTTGCCAGAGGACTAATATGATATATCTCTGATAGTTTGTTACACAATGTGCCACTTTCAGGCTAGTCAATAAAACTACAAACCCAAGCAAATACAAATAAAATTTCTGGTCAATCATATGCTAAAAGTGATCACTTGCAAAGAAAATTGTGCATTCATCATGGCAGAGTGCAAATGTATAAAAATCAGGATTTCCTCCCTCCCCAGCTGTTTAAAAACCTAGATCTTAACAAGTTTGGATATTTCCTATTTCATCATTGCCCTTTCTTCTGGCCCCAAGAGACAACTATCATTTATTTGTATTGTGACTTGTGCTGTGTGTTCACTTTTAAATAGATGTACAGCTGAGTGTTGCAACATTTGGACATGCATATTGCCCATGTACTGCCTTAGAGCTGAGTGGAGAACAACATGCCAGTGACTGGTGCTTCAAACCATTCCATATATTCGTGCTCATTACACACATACATACACACACACACACACACACAAACACAAACACACACGCACACACTCAACACATACACAGATGTCTTTAATGCCTGAAAACTTCTGAACTGTCTGAAGAGTGGGACCACATGTTGTTGCTTTTTCTGTAGAATTCTGGTGAAGTTTAATGTGCAAAGACGACGATTTATACAAAGGTAACATTCAGAGTGGATAAGCAAATGACGTGCCTAGTTTAAGCAAGCAGGCAACCTACTATACTTGCTACATGATTGAAAGTTATGATTCTATCACAAAACGTGGTCAGCCTTGGGCTAGCTGGAGCACAGCTCTGTTCCAAGGCCTGATGGAACTTGCAGTTCAGTCATCGATAGCCAGTGACGAGTGTTGATGGAACGGCAAAAGTCTTACTAGCAAACATGGAAAGATAACTGTTCTATGTAAACGAGAGCAAATTGTTTGGCACTAAATATAGATTTGTGGTTGAGCTGTGGGTTTTCCAATAATGCTGATTGTAAAGTATTTGAATTACACTAATGGCTGGACTGAGGTCTATTACAATCTGAGTAATAGATTTGTCTTACCTTTCACTAAAGCATCCCATATGGGATGATTTCTACAGCCACCTTGGTGTTGCTTTGGAGGGAGCCTCTTGCTGGTCTTCCTTGAAAAAAAAGAAAAAAAGGCATTGAAATGCAGACGGAGGAGGGGGGAGGGTGAAAAATATAACTTTATACAAAATATATGTCATTATACTTTAAAATGGGGGGAAATGTATTATTCTTTTAATACAGTTCCCAGCAGGAAGATCAGGATAGGAGGCTCCCGCTTGCTCCAGATTAAAGGAACCCGCAGTTTCCGGGTGAAGAGAGGGGGTTCCCTGTCCAGCATTCGCCGGGCCGGCAGCCTAAAGAGCACCAAGTTATCCCGTCAGGACTCAGAGTCTGAGAATGAGGAGCTGCAGCTGTCCCACAGCAGGGACACTGTCACTGACATAGGTAACACAGATGAGCTTGGTTTAAAAAAGGGAGAGGGATCTTGAGGTAGCAGCATCCTTAGCTTAGGAGATCTAGGAAAGGGGCTTGGAGGCTAGGCAGACCTCCCAGGCTTGAATCAGGAGTTCCCTTTCTTGCATGGACTTCCCATTTGGCAAGGACAGAGCTTGAACCCTGCCAATACCTCTTGAAGTAGTCAGTGCTGCTCCACTCAAAGAATGCCAAATTTTAAAAATAGAAATGTTTGATGTGTGGACTCTGTACAGGCATTTTCCTGACTGCCAAACAAATGCATGCCGTGAATAGGAAGGTATATATAAAAACAACATATATTATATATCGGTAGCATATATAATATATATGGTATTGTATATATACACTCACTCTTTCTTTCTCTCACACACATACACATCTCATTGCAATAGTATGTACTATGCATATACTTATATATACAATATGCATATATTTTGCTTTCTATGAGATAAATATATGTGTACTCGTCAATCTCCAAAATATTTGTTTCCAGAGATTTATTTTAGAGAAGAACTCAGGGACAGATACATCCTAGACCTGCATCTCTTTTCCCCTTGTGGGTCTCAGTGGTATTGCCCGTGCTCTTTCTCTTCTGGGTAGACATCCAAGTCAATGCATATTTGCTTTAAGGGTGGGGGAAGGATGTAATTGGAAATACTGTCTTTTTAATAGCCTCAGTACAATCCTATGCATATCTTCTGAGAAATCTCTCCCATTGAATTCAGTGGTGCTAACTCCCAAGCAAGTGGATATAGGATTGCAGCCATAATATTACAATACAGTAAACAAACTGTGTGCTAAAGTTCTGTCTGATTGGAAGGCCCATTGACAATAAGTGCATGCAGGAAACTCTGGGGTCTGAGAGAGCATTCCTCTGCCTTTGTTCTCAAATGTCCATTAGGATTTTTCTCTGTCTTCTCCTGTAACCCCTTGATGGGATCTAACAAGGCAGTAATTGTAACAAATTGCTGCCATTGCAGGAATATGTGTATTATCTTTCTTTAACATGGAGCCCAGTCAATGCAGATCACTGAAACCAACAATTGGCAGCAGCATGATTATGCAAGAATTTTGTTTCTACTTACTCTCCCTCCCCTCTTCCAGAAAAGGGAACAATATTTATCCCTGATTAGTGGTCATTTCCATGGTGACTATAAATTATGCTTGTAATGATCAATCTAGCTAATAATTGGGACATGAAGAAAGGTTGGAGGTGATATTTTTAACTCACATTCCTTCCTGAAGGGCTTGGCCTATTAGGAATTGTATGCTTCTGGCATATTATTCTGTTCTCTCTAAAAAAATATAAGGGAATAAAATCAATTTGTTTCAAAACCCTGGTCTGGTTTACAAGCATATATATCTATATATCTATATATATTAGATTCAAAATATGGAGTTAGCATCAGAAGTCAACTACTTTTGGATGTGTGTGTGTGTTTTATTTTTAAGAAGGAAGCCCTTGGAGTGCAAGTGAACCTAGTATAGAACCTGAAGTGCTCAGCAGCACTGGAACAGAAGATAACTATCACCGGAATATGACGTGGCTACATGTAAGTAGAGATTATTTTTGTTTCCCTAGAATTATATAACATTCACTGTTTGTTATCTTTTTTTATGAATAACGAAGTTTAAACTACTCAAGAATTTAATTTAATCCAGAAAATGTCAGCTGTCGAAATAGTGAATCCAAAACAAGGAAACACTCTCGGGAGAATTGCATTCCCAAAAGTAAAACTTTATTAGATATACCATATTAGTACTGAAGATACAAAACCAGCTCTGGTTTTCCCACGTAAATACTTGCCTAGTTAAACAATAGCTTCCTCTTCTCCCCACCCCTGGGTGACCACATTGTCCAATTATGAGACGTCCTCTTGTTATGGGAACAATCCATCTCTTTCTCAAGCACCTGCAGTGGTGACCTTGATGGTTTCCAATGTGGACAATCATGATTTCCGCATACATTCTCTGCATTCCATTTCCCCCTTCCCTCCCCTCAGTTCATTGGGAAGTTGAAAAGCATTAGCATTTGAAAGAAGCAAAGCGATTCAATCTTGACAGAAACATTCAGAAGCGCCATTAAACAAAAGTAGGAATAGAAGCTGCTGTACAGTAGATATTCTCCTAGGAAAGCCAAAACCTCACTTTTACTTTCTTAAATATTCAGGTTTGAGGTTTATTAACATTTTGGATTGACCGAGAGCACTGCAGTTGTTCAATAATAAAATTAATCCTCCAAAATACAACTTGCCTAATAATTGTGCACACAGTGTATGTGAACACAAAATATAGTATTTGGTTAATTGCAGTGCATTTGATAGCTCTTTCACCAGGATAATGTTTGGTGGACTTTGAAGATCAATTAGAATGGATCAGAAAAAAATAATGCGATTAAAACAATGCATTTCCAATGTGTCTAAATCTTAGATCCTGAGCCAAATTAAGATGATTTAGAGAGATTCAGATGTCCCAAGTTAAAAATAATTTTCCTCTGATGTAATCTAAAATCTTTCAAGCTCTTATACTTGTTTCCTAGATTAGTAATAACAGCATACCTCACAGTCTTTCAAACATAAATCCAGAAGTCAAGGGAGTAATATAGACAGATTATTGAACTCCTGAGGCAAAGCACAAACAGTCCAATCTAGCTACTGTATATTTACAAATCTCCATAGTGCTCTGACTCTGATCTGTATTGGCTGCTTTTATTAAAGCTGTTTCTTGGATCATCTGATGGCAGGGAGAGGGAAGGAGGATTCAGAATTGGCAAGCGTTCCTTCAATTCAAGGTGTGCTTTGTGATCAAGCAAATAGAACCAATCAAATATCAAGCTAAATATCTTGCCATTTAAATAGTGAGTTGATATATTAGTAAAGAATACAATAAAATTTAGTACAAAATGAAATGTGGAAAACTAGTTATTTATAGTTTTCTTACAGTTGTCATTTGATGCCCTCTGCAATTAGAAACTAGGGTCAAACAGAATATCATTTTTCTGCACACATGGTTAAACATTAGCTTACTATAGGACAACCCAAAGATTTTCCTTGGAGGACAATGACTTATCAATATATTTATCTTGTTATATTAGTACTTCAGTTACTCAGCTCTGAGAACCCTGTGAACTAGATGATATAAATAGGGAACTGCAAAAATGAGTAAGAAAATGGAGAGAAGAGGGAAAGGAAATGTAGATGTTTTCCCTCTCCACCAGTCTCACACCATGCTTCCTGAATCTTCAAGGTGATTAATTTGTCTTCCATGTCTAGGATTCATAAAATCAACCAGAAGAAGCAATCACAGCACCTCAGCCAAGAAAAATTGGGTGTAGGAGGAGAATCCTGAAGTGATTATTATTTCCAGAAATTAAATTTGGTATAGCCAGCTGGCAGGGAGAAATTCCTGTGCTTAAACTAGGCAACTCTGAGCAAAGTGGCAGCAATGATAAATACTCAAACTCTGTCATGGCCTTTGGAACAAAGGAAAAGGTTATTGTTTGATCTCACTTTGCCCTGGAACATTTCATTGATCAACTGAACAAATATGTTTAATTATTAATGAGTATGAGATATTTGCTAGATCTCTCATTCATGAGTTAATTGTCAGAGTTAGTGAAATATTAAATTGAAGAGGATGGACATGGAGTTTGAAAACATTTCAAAGATTTTTCTGTCTATGGTTTCTGATATCTAAAAAAGGATGTTCACATAATCTTCTCTTGGCACAAAGACAGGACTGCAATTCTATAGTATAAACGTTCATACTTTGTGTTTCCAGGTGATGATACTGCTGTGCAACCAGCAGAGTTTCATTTGTACCCATATTGATTACTGCCACCCTCACTGCTACCTCCACCACAGTCGTTCATGTGCGCGCCTTGTCCGGGCGATCAAACTTTTGTATGGAGACACTGTGGATTCACTTAAAGAAAATAACTTATTAAATGGTGTGGCCAGAGGCAAAAAACAAAAAGAGGTAAGAGGTAATGAATAAATAAATTAATTACTCATTTTTCAACTGCCTAGACCCGTGATGGCGAACCTATGGCACGCGTGCCAGAAGTGGCATGCAGAGCCATCTCTCCGGGCATGCAGAGCCGTCGCCCGTTGCTCTTCCAGGTTCCGGCATGCCGCCCAGCTGGTCTTCACATGCGCGGGAGCGCCAGAAACCAAAAGAGCAGCCGCCCGGTACGCATGCGTGCACGAAGACCAGGTGGCCGGCACGCATGTGTGTGCCGGAAACCGAAAGATCATCTTCCCAGTGTGTGCATGTGCACCAGGGGGCTGCTGTTTCGGTTACTGGTGCTCCCGTGCGTGTGAAGACCAGATGGCCGGCGCGCCGGAACCCAGAAGAGCAAGGGAAGCAGAGCTGCCAGCCAGCCAGGATGGGCGGGCTGGGGCTTCCCTCCCTCCCCGCCCGAGCAGGCTTCTTGCACGGCCCCAGCCCTCCAGCCCACGGCACTGACATGCATCCGCGGTCCAGAGCATCTGGCCAGCTTGGGCGCACAGGGCAGCGAGGCAGCATTTGCTGGCTGGGTGGCCGGCCTCCCTGCCCGCTGCTCCTGCTGCTGCAAGGGGGGGCAGTTCTCGTGGTGCTGCTCCCGGCCGGGATGCTGGAGCAGCCAGGAGGAAAAGGAGAAGAAGCCGCCGTCAGGGAGGCGAGCTGCCCCAGGAGGCCCAGAGGAGAGCGCAGCATGGAGACACTACCGAGGGGTAAGAGGCGCGCCGCCCGGGAAGGGAAGCGACCGGGAAGGGAAGCGACTGGGAAGGGAAGCGACCAGGAAGGGAAGTGGCCAGGAAGCGACCAGGAAGGGAAGCAACCGGGAAGGGAGGGATAAGAGGGGGGGCTGTGCTGGCTTGTTCTCAGTGGTGGACTGGGGGGGCGCTTCATCCCAGCCAGAGTTGGGGCGAAGCTCTCCTGCCTGCTGGCCCCCCAATCCAAGCCCCGGGAACACCGACTCCCCTTCCCTCCGAGGCCGGGAAGGGGCTCTGGCTTTCCAGTGGAGGGAGGTGTCATTCCTCTCCCTGTCTGAGGCTGCGGAACTGGGTCGTCGGTGGGGATGTCCCGCCACCCTGACGGGGACCAGGGGGTGGGCAGGGAGGTGCGAAGACCCCTGAAAGGCCAGGTGGAGCCAGCACATGCGCACCAGACAGCTGGTCTTTGCGCACGCATGCACACCAGAAACCAGAAGAGCAAGTGGCCGTTCATCTGCTTTTCCGGTTTCCTGGCGTGCGCTCTCCCGTTTCGGCACTCAGTGCCGAAAAGGTTCACGCGCTCCCGTTTCGGCACTCAGTGCCGAAAAGGTTAGCCATCACTGGCCTAGACATTTATTTTAGACTGTCAAACTTGGTTCTACTTGCAGCTGAATAGATGTGGGAGGAGTTTCTAAGAACTGTGTTTAATATAGGATCCTTCCTTAGTGAAACAATGTATTTATATTTATTTATTTATTTATTAAATTTGTTTGCTGCCCATGTTGCCACAATTGTTTTGATACAGGGGCAAATAAATGATGAAGCAAGCTTCATGACACAGGCTTCATTCTTTTTGGGCATGTATCACAATGTTATATAAATGTTGTGAGGGGTGAAGCTGGCTTCATAATATTTATTTCAACATTCTGATGAGACTGTTGACATCTTGTGAAACCTGCATCATTTTGGAAACAGGCAAAGAAGGAAATGTCAGCTTCTCTCATTATCAGTGGTTTCTGGTCAACAAGGGAAAGCTGTATTAGTTAAGTGTATTATTGTCAGAAACATGATGGAACCCCCAGCTTCCACTAATGAGCTATCTTCTGAAAGCACTCAGATTTGTTTAGGTCAATTGTCTTTCAGTGTTCAGATAAGTCATGCCTCAGAACACCCTCCCTGAAGAAAAGAGTGATGGATTCTAATCTTGAAGGAAAAAAAGACTCTGGAATGTTAAAATACATAAGGCATCAGGTAATGTGAATTTCCATTACTTACAGGAATAATGCACTAGTGCAGGGGTGTCAAACTCGATTTCATTGAGGACTGCATCAGGGTTGTGTTTGACCTTGGGGTGGGGGTGGGGAGGTGTCTAGGGTGTGTGTGGCCGGGGTGGGCGTGGCCAGCTCAACGTCACTCGTGTCAGGGGTGCCTGTGGTGGCCCAGGTGAGGCTGGGGGATCCATTGTCTCCAGCGGAGGAAGGCAAGACCAGGGAGAGTGCCAAACCCTTGTCCTCCAAAGGAGCCTCGCCATCCCTCTCAGGTCATGCGGAGGAGCCCCGGACGGCGGCGCAGGCTGTCCAGAGCCCTAGGCAACGGAGGGCAAGTACCCAGCCCGGTCCTCGAGCTCCCAGGACACCGGGACTCCACAGCCCAGCCCAGCCCAGCCCAGCCCAGCCCAGCCCAGCCCAGCCCCGCTTCCCCGAGGGGGTGCCCATCTGCACTTACCTCCTCCTCGAGGCTGCTGCTGCTGTTCTCGCTCTCCTTGGCCAGGTTGCTCATGGTGTGTGCGGGAGGGTGTGGGTCAGAGGGAGGCCCACTCCCTCTCCATGCAAGGAGACCCGGCTTTGTAACCAAAGCATCCTCAGTGATAGGATGAGAGCCAGGATGGGCGGACCACCAGGAGAGATCAGGAGGAGGAGACAAGGGGAAGCGAAAGGGCAGCAGGGGTGCTGGTGGCCAAGTGCTAAGGCAGGACTTCCCTCAGACCCTTCCTCCCTCTCATTATAATCTCCTTCCTTCCTTCCTTCCTTCCTTCCTTCCTTCCTTCCTTCCTTCCTTCCTTCCTTTTCCCCTTTTCCTTTTCCTTCCCTCTTCCTTCTCCTTTTTTCTTCCTTCCCCTCTTTCCTTCTTTTTTCCTTCCTTGCACTCTTCCCTTCTTTTTCTTTGTCTTTCCTCTTTCCCTTTCTCCTTTCCTGTCCCTTCTTGGATGCTCAAATGCAAAAGAGGAAACATTTCACGATGCCTCCTTTGCTAGTAGTTTGTTTTGCTAGCACTCTGTCAGCAAAAATGGAGCAACGGCCTACGATGGCCTCCTGCAACCCTCTGCCAGCAAAAATGGAGCTCAGAAGGGCCACACAAGGCCATCCCGAGCTCTGTTTTTGCCTGCAATGGCCTCCTGCAATCCTCTGCCAGTGAAAACAGAGCTCGGGAGGGCCACGCGCAGCCCTTCTGAGCTCAGTTTTTACTGGCACAGGCACTGCGGGCTGTTCCTTCGCTGTTTCCAGGGCGGCCCTGTGGGCCTTGAGTTTGACACACCTGCACTAGTGGAACATTATGTTTAGCCTTTGATATGTATATGTGCCAGGTAGGGAAACTCTAAGGAATCTTAAGCCTGTGAATTGCTCCTTTGACTTCTGTTTAATTATCTATGGTGTCTGGTAATACTGTACATGTGGTAGAATGTTGCCCATGCACAACTTGCATCGCATGTAACATATGATGGAAACATGGTTCAGCTGCCTTACTGCCTTGTACTGAGACACTATGTGCCTAGTAACATAGGTCTCTATGAAATATATCTCAGCACTATGGGAATGTCACATTTTACGTTGACTTGAATGAATTCACTGTCAATAATTCAGATTATCTAATCTATCTACCGGTAGTCTTCAATTTACTACCAGAATTTATCCCAGAATTACCATTGTAAGTCATGGCTGTTGTTAAGTTGGTTACCACCTGACTGTGCCCAATTTTATAACCTTTTTTGTACTGGTCATTAAGCAAAAACTGCAGTTGTTAAAAAAATGCTATAATTGTTAAGCAGATACTGTGATTGTTAAGCCAACCCATTTTCTTCAATGGCCATTTTTGCTAGAAATGGAAGTAAGCACCAGAAACCAGCAAAAACCACCAAAAATCACAGCCGCATGACTGTGAGATACTGTAAATGGCCATAAATGCAAGCCAGTTATCAGGCATCCAAAATGGGTTCTCTTTAAATAATAGATTGTCTGGCATCACCAGGTCTCTGTGAAGAAGCTGCAGTCTTCAGCACTCTTATTGTGTGTGCTACATTCCCCTCAGCAGGGGAATATGTTTGTGAGGGCCCTATTTTATGTTATTGAGTGCATGGTTTTCTTTTGCAGGTGATGAGCCTGTCTCCAGCACCACTTTCACTGTTAATCAAGGCAGCTCCCATCCTCACAGAAGAGATGTATGGGGACATCCAGCCTGCAGCATGGGAGTTGTTGCTCAGTATGGATGAACACATGGCTGGTGCAGCAGGTAAGAGGCTCCTTTCACATTCTAAGAATGCCCTCAAGAGTGCAAAAAATCCAATCCTAAGGAACTGGAGCTACCATAGTAGTTTCACCCAGCATTGGCTTCTGGGGAGTTTTGATCCTCATCTACAGAATGCTACAGAAATCTTCCTCTGATTTTGAGAACCTTGCCTATGCAGTCTACATTTATAGTATATGCATTGCCACCTTGTCTTCTCTTCATGATATTTCCCGCTTGAAATTCTCCTTTTGTTATCAAGTCTGCTTATAAGCTTAATGTGTACTTCCACCTCTCAGCTCTCAAGTACATCAGTAAAATAATAATGCTTCCAGATTGTAGGGAAAAAAAGATGTTTCATGGAATATTTGCTTCCTACAGCTGCCATGTTCCTTCTATGTGCTGTGAAAGTACCAGAGGCAGTTTCAGATATGCTGATGTCTGAATTTCATCACTCGGAAGCAGTGCAGAGACTGAATGCCATTCTCAAGTTCCACACCCTCTGGAGATTTAGATATCAAGTATGGCCTCGCATGGAGGAAGGAGCTCAACAAATCTTTAAGGTGAACTATGTACCACCTGATATATTTTCATATAGTAAGTATTATCACTACAGTACTTGAGTTAAGTGACACTTAGGTCAGGTAATAGATATGTGTTGGAACCTAAACTTTCATAATATATTATGCTAATTCAAAATTTATAAAATATCATCCTGGCTTTCAAGTTTTCAAGAACTTTTTATCAAGTAAAATGATTAAACCAACAACAACAATAACAAAAACCCTCTCAACAATTATGAACAGAATCAAAAGGACAAGAGATGAAAATTTGAGTTCTGGTGTCTTGAATCAACTTCCACAGAATGAGGGAATAGCTTGATTGCAAACCAGATCCCTTGAGCTATAGAAATGATATTAGCCTGTATCAAGAATTCACATAGCAATGCTCTTAATTCTTTTCTGGCCAAATATAAATAAATGGTCTGATGCTCTGTCTCCCTAGATTGAAATCCTTATGAAAAACGGTTTATAAAATCTTTATGATTTTATCCCAAACTATGTGATTCAAAATCTGCAGTCAACTTGTTACCAATAGATGAGAACATTTGAAATTCAGGGTTGAACTGTGAGTTCTTGATACTGTCTGAGCTTTGTAATAAACTAGGTAACATCATCAATGCTAGAAGGGAATGAGGTTTGTTCCCTACTTATATACTAGAGGCTTGCCCTGTCAGTGTTGATGGGAGTGTTCCTGGTGGTTCTTTGATTAGGCTGATGTTTACTGTTAACTTGTTTGTCTGAGTTTGTAGTTCCTTGATTGGGGTATTGTTTACTTCTTGATTGCTGGTCTAATATTAATCTTGGTGTTAATGTCTGCGTATTTGGGGGTTGATTGCTGATGACGTGGTGTTTTGGTCTTTTTGTTTCATTTTTAGCTTTTTTATTGTCTCTTTTGAATGGTATGTAGATGTTATTTATCTCTATGATGACTGATTTGTCTGAATGCCAGGCTTCCAGGAATCCTCTAGCATTTTTTTAAAAAATAATTTTATTTATGATTTTTTCTTTAACATCCAAAAGTACTTAGTGAACAGTGTATTCTCTGGGTCAATATACTTTGCATACAATTCTGATAATGCTATTACCATTTAAATATACATAATCGTAATCTTTCAACTTCTAACATTTGTGTATACATAGTAATTATAATATGTTCTATTATATTTCAGTATACATAATACTATTTTCCCAATTTCTACTTTCTACTTCTTTTTTCTAACATTTAATAAAATAACCACCATGTTTAAAAATATTCTATATTCCATCATCTTCTGCCCTTTTTAGAATTTCCACTCTTATTAATTTTTTGGTGAATCTTTCATGCTTCTCCTCTGGTATCTTGTAACTCCTTTTATCATGTTTATTTAATCTAAATATTTCGTCTGCCACAATATCTATCTCTTGCTGTTGTATCTCTAGAGCACCCATCTGCAGTTCCCCCATCATTTTTAGGAGATCTTTCTCTTTATTCTCTTTTCTATTTTGAATTCTTAAAAGATACTCTATTTGTTCCGTGTTAGAAATTATTGCTATCTCTTCCATCGCTTTGTCTGCTTGTATCATTTTTGGATTTATCTCCTCTATTCTCTCCTCAGCTCTTTCTGGTTTCTCCTCTATTTTCTGATTTTTTTGTTCATCTCCCTATGATTCCTTGTTATATCTTCCTTAATACATTGAAACATCAATAATATTTCTTTATAAACTGCATTTGTTTTCCCCTTGTTGAAATATTTTGTACTGTTATACTAAACTAATCACTGCTCAATATTCCACCAAAATTTCAATATCCCAATTGTCCAGAAACACCAAAAACACCAGTATTAGTAAAATTTACACAGTCCCGGAACTGTTCCTCAAAATCCCCTAAATTTATAGTCCTTAAAATTTTCCAGTTTTCACCCTCTAAGTTTTACAAATTTTTAAGTCTTGTTTAATTTTTCTTCTTTCTTCTTTCGCCTCGTGGAATGTTCTGTCAGATGATCTTAATAATCCAAATTGGCTCACCTAATTTCCCCAAATGTCTTTAGACCACAAAGTCAGATATTCAGTTTCAAGGATTTTTCTTGTTAATTGTAATCCACCTTGCCTTAAAAATTTTCAAATGGCTCACTAATACTTCCAAGCAGCCAAAACTCCAGTAGATATGAAACCAAAATAAAAAGGCCTTCCAGGTATTGTTTGCCATTCACTATTTTCTTTCTTCTCCTCTTTGTTATTCTTGTATTATCAAATAATATCAAATAATTCTTACTTTCCGAGGTTATTCCCACCATGTACTAATAGAATATCTTCTTTGATCAGTAGGTGGCACCCCTGCTCTAAAATCCAGCATTAAACACAGCAAAACTTGGGGGGGGGGGATAGAAAAAATAAAAAGCAAAGTTCCTCTTTCTTTGTACAAATTCTTCCAATAATCAAGCAATATTATCCACAAATTAAATCACTTTTCACGCTACTAACAGTTCCAGTCCAGTCTTTCTCTATTTTAAAGCTTCACAATCTTCCCTTAACAGTTTGTTTCACTTTTAAATCTATAATCTTTCTCCGTGTAATAAATTGCCACTTTCTTAATGTTTTGGAGAGTCTTTTTTAAAGAATTCTTTTATTTGGATTTAAGTCTCTAATATAGAAGTTAAAAATTGTCTCACCCAGTTTCAATCCACTGTCCACAAATTGCTCCAGCACATATTCTTGTCACAGCTTCAGTCTTGACAAAATGGCCATCATCTCTGCTGCCGATCAGGAGGATTTTCTTTGGATCAAACGAGGAAATTGCTGTTTCCTCGCGATCTACAAAGCGTGCCTCCTTTCTTCACCATCCCTCCAGGGTGGCTTTGGCCCCGTAGGGTCTCCTGGCAAGCAGGTATCGGCTGGGTTTCGCGGTGCTCCATGGAGCTCTGCTATCCCATAACCGTCCCGCTGTGACACCAATTGGTCAATCCGGAATTCTCTAGCATTTTTTTTTCGTTTTATTTGATTTTTTTAAAATATACATCAATATCAATACATGAACAGTGTGGCCTCAGGGTATAATTTATTTTGATATAAACAGCAATAATAGTAATAATAATTTACATTAATCAAGCTTATGTAGTCCTAGTATTGATACACATGATTATTTTTAGAGTAGTTATTCAATATTTCAATGTTCCATTTTAATGCCAATGATATTATTAAGCATACATAGTAATACCATCTTTCAACCTCTAATCTTTTATTATATAGAATATAATACTTATTTTCTATTATGTAAAAATTATATCTGCTAATATTCCCCCTATTTCTTATTTCTACCTCTATTCTAACTTTCTAATCAGGCCACCATTACTAATCCTAGTGTTAATACACTTGTTTATATTAAGACATAGTCCTTCATTATTTGGTTGTTCAATGTCACAATATGCCATTCCAGTAGCAATCATTATTTAAACATACCTAATAATATCATCTTTCAACCTCCAATCTTTCCATCTAACTCTTGCTTTATATAAAGGTGTGTATTCTTATTTCTACCTCTATTCTAGTTTTTAATCAGGCCATCATTATATTAACAAAAAAGAAAAGAAAAGAAAGTAATGATAATTCCTTTCTATCCATCATCTCTTGTCTGTTTTAATACTTCAATTCTTATTCATTTTTTGGCTTGCCTCCCATACTCCTCTCTTGGATCTTTGTCTCTATCAGCATCTGTGTCTTCATCATTCAATCTGAATATTTCTCTCATCTCTATCCTCCTAAGCTGCCAGGTCTCCTGAGTGTCCACCCAAACCCCTATCTCCCTTTCAAAAGTATCTTCCAGGTTATCCACTTCTATTTTTAAGTCTCTTAAAGTACTTTTCACTTGGTTTATTTCATCAATCATTATTATCTTTATCGCCTTCTCCTTCTCATCCTCTTGCTTTGTTTGCTGGTTTGTCTGTTCTATCTTTTCCTCCATTCTTTCTACTGTCTCCTCTCTTTCCTGGACTTTTTGATCTTCATTCATTATCAGTTCTATTTTCCCATTTATGTCTTACATTAGGTTTTTATCTCTCTATGATTTTTTTGTCATAGTACCCCTAATGCTTCGAAACATCACCGCCATTTCTCTTGAAATCTCATTCATTTCGCCCTGATGGAGCATCTAGTCTCATTTTAATAAGTCCAACTCTTACTCAAGTCCAAAAACAATATTTTCAAATCCAATGTTGCTCCTCAGAAAGTTCAATAATCATAGTTCTTTATATCTCAGGATTATTAATCAGTTCCATTTAAGTAGTCCAGGCAGCCTCCACAAATCAAGAGTCACTTTACTTTACTTAAGAGTCTTCCTTATTCTCACAATAGAGTCTCCAGTAATCATAAAGTGGATAGTTATAGATCGGTAAGTATCACCACAGTCCTCCAGATGAATGTTGTTAATTTCTCTTAAGAGTTTTCTTAATCTTGTAGGGGTATGGTATATTTTCCATTCACCAGTAGATGGCGACCTCAGCTTAGGTTTCAGCATTGATCCAGTTCTGATAAATTGATTAATCCAAATTTAGTTCAATTTATGGAAGCAAAATCGGCTATTCAAGTAGATTCAAGTAGATAGTTCCAGCATTTTATAATGCCTTTACAAAACAACGCCTACCCAGTTTAAGAATCCAATTTTCTATGTTTTAAAAGGTCTTTAGCAATTCTCTAGCATTTTTGAATTTGGCTTAGTCTAGGACGCTTTCCAGTTGAAACTGTTCATGTGTTGTGAAATTAAGGATTTCATCATGTCTTCTGACTGCCAGTTAGTATTCATGATTGCACTCTGCTAGTCTTCTGTCGGCTTGACCTACATAGTGACTGTTATAGTCCTTACATTGTATATCGTAGATGAGTCCTGTTTTTTCTTCTGGGGCTGCTGGGTCTTTGGGTTTACTTAGAATGTTTTGGAGGGCTTTAGTTGGTTTGTGTGCTACAATGATGCCATGTGGTTGTAATAGTCTGATGGTGGTTTCTGAGATGTTCTTGTTGTATGGCAATATTGTCTTTTTCATAGCTTGTGTTGGTTGTAGTGGGTTGAGTGGTCAGGCACTTTTTGATAAAGTTGCATGGGTATCGATTTTGTTGGAAGATGTTGTATAGATGATCTGTTTGTTTTTCCTGATGTTCAGGGTTGCTTCAGTGTGTTTGTGGTTGTCTAAATAGTGTTATTATGGAGCTTCTCTTGTGGGAGGTTGGGTACTTTGGTAGTGGAGTACTTGGTTGGTGTGGGCAGATTTATTATAGACTTGTGTTTCTAATTTGCCATCATTGCCTCTGCTGATGAGGATATTCAATAAGGGTAGCATGTCGTTGTTTTCTTCTTCCCTTGTGAATTTTATTCCTTTGATGATGATGTTGATAGTTTCATGTGTCTTCTCTCATTGTTCCTTTTTTATTATGACAAAGCTGTCACATATGTCTTAAATCTATATTTTGAGTTCTATGCATGGGAGTCTCATAGATTCTAGATGTTTCATCATGGTCTCTGCTATGAGTCGTGAAAGCAATAGCAATAGCACTTAAACTTATATTCTGCTCCATAGTGCTTTACAGCACTCTCTGAACACTTTACAAATGTCAGCATATTGACCCCAACAATCTGGGTCTTTACTTTACTGACCTCAAAGGATGGAGTCTGAGTCAAACTTGATACTGCATTCTTTTTTTAAAGTTTTTTATTAGCTTATAGTATAAATACAAAAATTACAAAAGCAAATAGTAGGAAACAAAAGGGAGGGAAAGGGGAAGACAGAGTGTAGAAAAGAAGAGAAAAAAGAAAAAAATGCATTGACTTCCGACTCCCTCTAGTGCAGTAGAATAAGACAGTAACATCAAACCTCAACTTTTTACTTTCTCATAATAGTATAACTAACCATTTCTATAACAACAAATCTATCTAATCAGTAAAACCCATAATCAAAGTTTCATTTTTTCCCCACCTCAAGCACAATGATTAAAATAGTCAATTTAGCCATCTCTGCTAACTCCATCAACTTTTGCAGCCATTCTTTCATTGTGGGAATCGAAATGTCCTTCCATTTTTGTGCATGAAGTAGTCTTGCTGCCGTCAACATATATAACATCAAAGTTCTAAAAAAAAAATATTCCAAGTCTTTTTCCATTAAGCCCAAAAGAAAAGTTTCTGGTTTTATCTTTATATTCATTTTGAGAATTTTCTGTATTAGAGTATTAATCTTACTTCAGTATTTCACAAACACACAGTAAGATTTCCAATTCATTTGTAACAAAGTCAAACCCATAACTCTTTTTATCTAATTTAAATCTTTCTTTCAATTGTAAGTATGTAAACCAATGGCAGACATGACCTTCTGATTCTAACTCTTCCTTAGACTTGAGGGTGGGATCACAAAAATTAAAAGATATTATTTTACCATAAGTCCACCAGTCCAGCTTCTCCACCATTTATTTTCTGAAAAAGACTTCCTGCGGGGACACCCAAAGAGGCATCTTTGTAGAAAACCTTGTTTTATATTTATTCCAAACTCTTAGAATGGCACATCTAACAAAATGGTTGTTAAAATCAACATTTACTTTTTAACATTGTCATTCCATAAATAACTGTGCCATCCAAACCTTAATTCATGGCCTTCTAAATCAAGTAGCCTCTTGTTCTGGAGGTTCACCCACTCTTTTAGCCACACCAAACAAGAACCATCAAAATATTGCATTCTAACCACTGTGCCACCAATTTTGCCATCAATTCTGAATGAATTTGATCTAGTTGAGTAGACCATACCTGTCATAAGGTTGTTCTAGATTCTCAGTTCTCCTTCTTGATTTCTTCTGATGGCTGATTTCATTCTTCTTTTTCTTTTGTAGAAATGCTTGGGGAACTAAACTCCCTGGATAGTAATGCTAAAATTATAAATAATCAGTTGTGATCTTGCTCAATTGGTGGGAAAGATAAAGCAGTGTTTTGTAAACTGTAGAAAGCACTAGAAAAAACCATTGCAGAGTATAAACCTTGGGGGGGGGGTAGATTTTGCAGTATCCTTCCCCTGGAGTTGGGTGGGAATGGAGATTTTACAGTATCCTTCCCCTGCCACGCCCACCAAGCCACGCCCACCAAGCCACACCACACCCACCAAGCCAGGCCACACCCACCAAGCCACGCCCACAGAACCAGTAGTAAAAAAAATTGAATCCCACCACTGATCAGAAGCCTTAACTATTAGAAAACAGTCAATTGTTTAAAGCAGTTTCTGTCATAGTGAATCATACAAATTCTCTATTAACTATGCCATATTGAATTTCTGAGAAGATTTAAACTAGTTGGAGCTGATAGGCAAGTTCTAGTTTTTAGAAGCACTGAGAGTGAAATTCTGGTATATCACTTTTGAAGAATGCTATGAAGTAAATTGCACATTGTAATCCAAAAATAGCCTTATTCCTTATAGTTGTTAAAGTGTAAATGAAGCCATTTAGAGGGTCTTATCATAGCCCTTTGAAATAGGCACAGTCAAAAAACAAGCAGGTACAATATGGATTCCAAGAATGCATTTTATTTTTGTGGGATGAAATAGCAAATCTTGAAATTCTGTCAGAGTTTCTCTCTACAATATTCTCTCCTCTACTCTTATACCAAAGAAAATCAAGGTGGAAGTAGTTTGAGTTTCTTTCTCACCCTTTCCTCTTTTTCTGGGCTCTAAATTTCCCCTGTTAAACACCTCGCTCATTCCCCCTCCCTCCCCAAGGCCAGGTCTACATTCCTTCACATTTGCAGATCTATTGTTCTCCCATATGAATGGCTATTTTAACCCTATAATTTATAGCTGAAAGGAAATAATGTATCAGCACTATGTTTGTCAGGGCATAAGGTAAGATGATATAATGAAAGAAAAATGACCAAATTCTTTGGCCTTCAAAGCTCCATTTCCTAATACTGGTACTTTTTCTGGATGCTCTATAATGAGAGAAAAAAAAACACAGTACACAACTTTCTGCATATATACCAAAACCTGTAAACATTGTCTTCCCTCCTTGATCAAAGCTATTTTTTTTATTATTTCCAGCAGTTTTGACAGGGCTTGGACAACGCTTGTTTGCCTAGATAAGAAATAGTTTGCTTTGTATTTTATTTATGTATTACAATTAAGTTTAAAAAAAAATAATAATCCTAACTCAACTACCAAAACATCTAAAGAAGGAATTACTTACATTTCCATTGTATTATGTGATGAAAAATTGTATTTTCTAATTCTTCTTTATCTCAGGATAGAATTAAATAAATTGATGTATTTTGACATTTCCTTGTTCCTGGAAAAATGCATTTTCAGGAGAGATGTACAAGAGTGATTACTATCATATTGAATCTTCCGGACTTATTTTTACAGATTCCTCCACCAAGTATTAACTTCACCCTGCCCTCTCCAGTGCTTGGAATGCCGTCTGTCCCCATGTTTGACCCTCCATGGGTTCCCCAGTGCAGTGGGAGTGTGCAGGACCCCATCAATGAAGATCAGTCTGTAAGTAGGACATTCCTTTTAGAAATGAAAATCTAACTGTGGTAGAGGGTGAAGTTACAGAGGGGAAAAAAAATAAGGCAGCCTAATAAATCCTCGAGGCATTTATCCTCAAGGGATCTCTATAGAAACAAGATTGGCTGATACATGCTTAGTCTTTTGTTCCTTAATATGCAGTTTAATAAGTTCTAATAAATGCTTCTGAAACTGTTTTGGTTATCAGCCTTCTACAGCTGTTCTTGATTACACAGATCTTTTGTCTAATTGAGTCTAGACATAACAATCTAGAAGAGGGGTATCAAACTCGATTTCATTGAGGGCCGCATCAGGGTTGTGTTTGACCTTGAGGGGGCCAGGATGGCGTGGCCAGGGGGGCATGGCCAGCTCAATGTAACTCATGTTGGGGGCACCTGTGGTGGCCTGAGCGCTCTGCCAGCGAAAACAGGCCCCCGAGCTCTGTTTTCGGCTGCAACGGCTTCCTGCAACCCTCTGCCAGCGAAAACGGAGCTCGAGGCACCGCGGGCCGGTCCTTTGCTGTTTCCAGGGCGGCCCCATGGGCCAGATCTAAGCACCCCGTGGGCCGGATCCAGCCCCTGGGCCTTGAGTTTGACACCCTTGATCTAGAACATCATTACAAGAATTTATTATTTTCCTCATACAGAGAAAATGCTGCAAAATCAACCAAAACTGGCTAATCCAAATTTTACATTTAGGAATCTGTGGCTCCTTCTCATATGTATGTATGATAAGTGGGATCTGGAAACAAAAATACACTAAACATTATTATCTGCTCAGGAGGACTGAAAGTCTAATAGTTTATGAAGGGGGATTTCACAGGATGTTATAAAGAAGATAGCAATTGCTTGCATATTGTTTACATATTTCAGTGCATTGCACTTCTAAATACTTCATCTGAGAAAATATTTGCCATCTGCACTTATTTTGTGACATTGTCTAAATTATTACTCAATATGTTCCAAGTAATCATTCTTTTCCCCCCTGATTTCTCTCCATCCTGGAACTGAACTAATAGAGAAGTGTTGGACACATTTTTGGCCAACTTTAGGTACAGGAATTATTATTTTTTTCCTTTTAATTTCTGTGGGTGGCTACCAGTCCCATTCTTCAGATATTTAAAAATATCTTGTCAAAGTGAACCAGGAAGATGCTTATCTTAATAATATAAGGGGTCTAGCTAAATTTTCTATCTCCCATAGCACATATTCCATTTAATTTCCCAAAGAACTGTTAATATCCCTCACCTCTCATCCCCAGTTCAACATTTGTGCCACTCAGTTCTCATGATTTTTGGCAACTCTTCACTTATTTTTCCCAAAATGAGATCAGATAACCTGCAAATCTCAAGGTTACCCAATATATCACACACACACACACACACACACACACACACACACACACTTTGTATGTTTTCATTCTTTCCTTTGGTGTGATGGACGATAAATTCTGATAGTTGATAAATTATTTGCAAAAATAAACCTGAGTTGTGTTTGGTAAAGTACTATTCAAGTATGCAAGTGTCTTTATAAAAAACAAAGCAACTTTTTTTTCAATGTCTTTTTTAATGGTTTGATTGCAGAAGTCATTTTCAGCCCGGGCAGTATCACGTTCTCATCAACGAGCAGAACACATTCTGAAGAACCTGCAACAGGAAGAGGAGAAGAAACGCCTGGGCCGAGAAGCTAGTCTCATCACTGCCATACCTATCACCCAGGAAGCTTGCTATGAACCCAGCTGTTCCCCAAGCTCAGAGCAGGAGGAGGAAGGTGCACTCACTTTGTACTCTGGAATGTGTTCTTTGGCCTGGAGAGTCCTCATATAGCAAAAGATAAAGTCATCACATGAACATATACACCACCACATAAGAAAGGCAGATTCCCCCCCCCCCCCTATATTTATATTATCAGTTATTTCTACTTCCAAGAGCTGCAATGGGCCATTATTGGTTAACAGAAGATGCAGAGCTGCAATCTTTCTCCCTAGGTGTTTGTGTGTGTGTGTGTGTGTGTGTGTGTGTGTGTGTGTGTGAGGAAGCAGCTTAATATACCTATTTTCTATGTTGAAAAAAGAATAAATAATGCCACTGGAATTTAACAGTGCGATTTGAGGGTAATGAGGTTAAGGCACCAAAATAAGGCACCTGCAGACTGCAGGTCAGGAAATGCCCATCCCTATCTTAAATCATTGATGGTATGATTTCTTCGGACTTCCTTAATTAGTTTCTGCTACTGAAGTGCCATAGGACATATGATATTGTATTGTTACATGTAAGTCTAGGAAGAGCTTCAAGGGCCTCTGCAAATTTGTTAGTGTCCTTGCAGATTTTTGTTTTTTAGGGAAGGACAAATGCTCGTTGTTTTGTCAATGACCATGATTCTGCTGTTGGCAGACCTCCTGAAAATAGATCTGGGAAGAACTGATACAAAATCTTTTCTTATACTTTTATAGATACAATACAATAAAATTAAATATATTATTCATTATCATATAATAAAATGGTTTTCATTGTTGCAGTAAATCAGCAGACTACATAAATAAAAATGTAAACATCTTCTATTGATTTTATCAGTAGAAGAAGTCACCAACCTGGCATCACGCCGTCTGTCTGTGAGTCCATCATGTACTTCCAGTACATCACATAGAAACTATTCTTTTCGACGTGGGTCAGTTTGGTCAGTGCGTTCAGCAGTCAGTGCTGAAGGTAAGGGAACTTTAGATTGGGAGTTAATTGTCTTATGATTCTTATTGATTCTGCCTTAATTTTATTTCTGTGTTAAAATGTGTTGGAAAAGATGCTACTAGACTCCTGTTTTTTTGCCACTATAGATGAACACAGCTGTCTTCCTACAGTATTTAAAATATATTTATGTAATCTTCAATGCGAGGTGTCCTAATTCTCATCATGATGAGAACTTTATTATCCAGGGAATCATCTCAAGTTAAATCAACAATTTTTAATGTAGATATTATCTTAAGCTCCAGTCTAGGTCCATCCAAGAGGTTTACTCTTCTGAGCTTTCAAACTCGTGCTGGAGCCCATTCTCAGGGAACTTCTCTCTAATGGAATGTGTTAGACATTCTGTTCTGTCTAGCATTCTGTTAGAGAGAAGGTCCCTGAGGATGGGCACCACCGCAAGTCCAAAAGCTCTGAAGACTAAACCTCTGGTCCCGGTGACTAACGCAGATTGGATCTTAAAATAATATCCACATTAAAAATTACTGACCCAAATTGGATCTTGCATCTTTATCCTGGACATGTATATTTGCCTTCATTTGTGATATTATTTTAGAACCTATTATTTTGTGTGCCATTTAATGTGGCAGATGATCTTTACATTAAAACAATGCCTATGTTGCTTGTGCCACATCTGTTCCCATGATTAATGTTGTTCATTTTTAGTTGGTTTCTTTCACACAGATAAACTTGATAAAATCCATATATGCATCTTATATAAGCAGCTAATCACATAGAAGAGTTTCTGGTTCCAGTAGCAAATACGTCTTTAGGATGATATGTGAATCAAGCATTACAAAGAGTGACTTGTGTTTTGAAACTTCTATCCCTTTATGAGTGTTTAAATAGTTTTGTCAGTAGACGCAAAATTGGTATTCATTTGATGAGTGGACTTGAGGTAATCTGTCTCTTATTCAGAATGGGGTTTCTTACAACCAAGCAGTAGTTATATAGATAAATAGGAATAACTATAGATGAAATGTAAGAATTAATTTGGACTTTACTTCCACATCTTTTTTTAGATGAAGAGCATACAACGGAACACACACCAAATCATCATGTGCCACAGCCCCCACAGGCAG
The DNA here is from genome assembly GCA_003457575.1 of Thermophis baileyi. NCBI lineage: Eukaryota > Metazoa > Chordata > Lepidosauria > Squamata > Dipsadidae > Thermophis > Thermophis baileyi. The sequence goes on from QLTV01001003.1 coordinate 625,437, forward strand.
TGTTCCCTGCATGCATTTGTGCAGCAGTACTTCCAATTGTTCACTTGATGGAAGATGGAGAAGTTCGGGAAGATGGAGTAGCAGGTACTCTTTTAGTTTAAAGTTTTGGAAAGCTATTAAAAATATCTGTACTTCTTTTAACAGCAAGCAGTGTCAGCTGATAGATAAATCTTTGTCTTATACACATAGACACATACCCTACTTAAGTTTCAGATTCCATTCGAAACTGGTGCTTCGGAGCACTTTTCAGCAATTCTTTGAAGCAACTGTGTCTTTTCTTGGGATCACACAGCAGCTGCAGAGGGGAGATGCAACATTCACATGACTGCGCTGAATGATATATCTTTCCCAAATTATTCTCCACATGCTGCACAGTCCTTATGTACATAGACAATGTCTGTGCACAGAAACATACACAGTCAGTATAATATAGTGTATGTGAGAGAATACATATGACTGATAAAATTGTTAACAAAAATTCTATGTGGATTGTTTTATCATCGTCCCTCTTCAGTCAAAAGTTCTATTAAAATTTTTATTTGCATTTACATTGCCTGATAGTCTAGTAAAATTTGAAATCATTTAATATTCTCTAATAATCTTTAGTGTGTTTTTCCATCTCCTTCAATATTCTACGTAAGCTTTACCTTTAATTGTAAAACTCTACATATTTTACCCCTTTCCCACATATGGAATGGGGAAATTTAACTTACTGCTCCCAAGTTGTGATGTTGATGAAAATGTAGTGACAAGTTTTGCTTTATTACCCTTTTTGGCTGCATATTGAAAAGCACCTTTAGCACAATAAGCAGGTAAATATAGCTATACTTAAGAGCAGTTCCACAACACTGAAGATCCTAAGCAATCCCTCCCAAGATTTCATGTAAAAATATCTCAGGTTAGCAGCTTCTACTTTTTCACCATACTGCATGTCAGAGTATTAGCATGCCTTCTTAGAGAGCCAGATTGATCTGGAGGAGGAATGGGTCTGGCTTCTTTGTGTGGAGCTACCCTGATCCTCCATATGGATTCTGATAGAGTTTGACACTGAAGTATGGAATGGCCTGATTGGAGTAAGTGTTAGAGATGATGGTAGATTGAATTCTATCAAAAATTGCAGATACTGGTTTATTCATTCATTCATTTATTTATTTATTTATTTTGTCAAGTACGTATTTGGTAATATACATAGATATAACATTATTTATATACATAAGATGGGTACAAATAAAAGGGAACGTTTGGACAGGGACGGTAGGCACGCTGGTGCGCTTATGCACGCCCCTTACTGACCTCTTAGGAATGGGGTGAGGTCAACAGGAGACAGTCTAAGGATAAAGTTTTGGGGATTTGAGGAGGAAACCACAGAGTCAGGTAGTGAGTTCCAGGCATTAACCACTCTGTTGCTGAAGTTGTATTTTCTGCAGTCAAGTTTGGAGCGGTTCACTTTGAGTTTGTATCTGTTGTGTGCTCGTGTATTGTTGTGGTTGAAGCTGAAGTAGTCATTGACAGGAAGGACGTTGTAGCAGATAATTTTATGTGCTACACTTAGGTCGTATCGTAGACGGCGGAGTTCTAAGTTGTCTAAGCCTAAAATTTCAAGTCTGGTGGTATAAGGTATTTTGTTGCAAGCAGAGGAGTGGAGGACTCTTCTCGTGAAATACCTCTGGACACAATTGTATTAATGTCCAATATGCAGTGCGGGTTCCAGACAGATGAGCTGTCTTTGAGAATTGGTC
>QLTV01001003.1:627669-640052 GCA_003457575.1 Thermophis baileyi
TTTTTTCCTGAAACCGAATTGCTTGTTTGAGAGTAGGTTGTTTGTTTCTAAGTGGAGGGTAATTGATTGGTTTATGATTGATTCCATGACTTTGCAGGTGATGCAGCATAAAGAGATTGGTCTGTAATTTTCAACTAGGCTGGGATCTCCCTTTTTGAAGACGGGGATGACCGTGGCTCGTGACCATAGGTTTGGTAGGGAGCTGGTCCTGAAGGATTTTTCAAAGATTATGCTTAGTGGTTCAGCCATAGCTGTGGAGAGCTTTTTTAGGAAGTATGCACATAGTCCATCAGGTCCAATTGACAGAGATGGTTTTAGGCTGCGTAGTGCTTTTTCAATGTTATCTTCTGTGAAATCTATTTGTGTTAAATAGTTGTGATTATTTGTGGTACGACTAGGGAATTTTGGGCATGAGCCTTTGCTGTTTACAAAGACTGAGCCAAAGATTCAAGGTAATCTCTTCTTCTGAAGAAGAAGTTTTTCTTCAGAATGTGGAATTTCACATTGACTTTTGATCAAGGATTCCAGCTGACTTTTCACAGTCACTTGGATAAAATCCAGGGTCAGAAGGTGGCTGCAATGGAAGAGCTGGCAGTAGCAAAAGATCTGAAATCAGTATCTCATTAGCATCTTTTGGTAAAGGGGAATCCATGGATATTTTACCTTAATGGACAGAAGGGCTGTGCTGTCTTGTTTTGTGTTCCAGTGATATATTCCTTGAAGACATTTGTGCCCTTTTCCTCTTTTAGACAAAAAGGCAGAAAAAAAATATCTGCCACAATAAGCAAATGTAAATTTATAGACAGTTATGCTTTCCATCATAACTGAGTTCTCTCTTCCCATTTCTATTGAGAGCAATATACTAAGATCATACCCTTTTCTATGCCATAAAATAGCATATTTGTATTTGGTTAAGTATCCACTGTCACGTACAAACAGTTTCTTTCCATATCAAATACTACTACTAACTTTAATAGGAGTTTAGGACCAAATTGAATACAGCTCGCATTACCAAACGATGTTGTGTCAAATTTAGACCAACAATATATATGGTATAGGGTTTGGCAAGAACAGATTTCTGTGCTGTGAAGATTGAAAGTTTCACTAATGGTTACATTTGAAGGCACTGATTTATCCAGTCATGTCTAGACAAGTTCTCTCCTTTTGTCTCATATAGTGAGTGCAGTGGCTCAACAAGTCTTGTGGAACTGTCTCATTGAAGATCCGTCCACAGTTCTTCGACATTTCCTGGAGAAACTCACTATCAGTAATCGGCAGGTAAAGGTTCTGCTCTCCATAAACACATGTATAAGAACTCAGTCAAAACCCTCTTCCAGGGGAGAGCAACTTGCGGTCCCAGGAGTTTGTTTGTTTGTTTGTTTGTTTGTTTGACATATATTCCAATCACAATCTAATGGCTATCAGTTGTTTCTATAGTATATAATATAACAATCAAAACATTGATGATATCTCTCAAAGATAATATAAAACAAAAAAACAGCAACAAATGAAAAAATGAAAATAAGTAAAAGATTGCATAGTTTTTAGATTACAAAAAATACTTACTTTTTTTCAACATCTCCCTAAAGGTCAACAACAATGGCTCAGCCAAATATCCACAGGGAGGCAGTTTCTTCTAGTTCACCCTCCCTCACCTCTCAGAAGTGTGGGACCAAAAATAGTTTCTTCCTAAAGGAACTAATGGGTTAGATTTATTATAGCAGGAGCAGGCACTCTTGATGATACCCAGGTGCCGTGGCATGAAGGGCTAAATAGTCAACACCAGCATTTTAAATTGTACCCAGAGACAAAATGGCAACCAATGCAGAGTTTGCAGAATCAGTATTATACTGTATGCTTGCAGAACCAAGAGCCAGTGAGTACATTTGCCACTGCATTTTGGTCAATTGGCAATTTCTGAGTAATTCAGAAATTGAGGGTAGCTCATTTAAAGTACTGGATATTACAGTAGTCCAGGGGTGGGTTCTGGATCTTCTTACTGCTGGTTCGTTCAGGGACGCGCCGTGCAGGCTCACTTCGCGCGCGTGTGCATGCGCAGTACAAAAAACCAGCTTCTGCGCTTGCGCAGAAGAAAAAACCAAGATGGCGCCACCTATGGCGCCGCCGAGAGAACCGGCTCGGGGCCGTGGCAGGCCTGGGTCGCTGCCAGTTCTAGCGACCCAGGCCGCCACATTACTAACGGTTCTATAGAGCCAGTCTGAACCGGTAGGAACCCACCTCTGCAGTAGTCCATCTGGCTGGTAATGAAGATGAGTCATTCTGTACCAAGTAGGATTGAAATTGGTGCACCAGCCAAAGCTGGGCAAAATTTCCACCTTTTGTTCAAACAAAAGTCCAGAAGGATTCCTGAATTATTAATCAGCTCCTTCACCTGCTTCTTAGTGAATGCCCATACAGAGATAATTCTGGTGCTGACAGAAAATCCTGATGTGCATACAGCAACATCATCTCATTTGGATGGAAGAAAACAGCTTCAGTCTGTTCTTTTCCATCCAGACCCTCACAGCCTCTAGACTCCAAGACATGACATTGACAGCATCTCTCTCGCACACAGTGGCAATACAAAGTTGTTATAGCAATTATTATAGTTGTTAAAGTGGTGGGGGGGAGAGGATAGAACTGTGTGACACCCGCAATGCAAAGACCACCAGTGTTTGTGTGTGTGTGTATCTTTACAAAGTCCTAGAGACCTCTCTGAAGTTGTCACCAAGTTGTAATGTTTAATCTAACAATGGGGAAATTATGAAAAAGACACAAAGTAATCCCGTACTAAATAAATTGCATTTAAATCAAATTAAATTTTATCCTAGCCCTGTCCATATTGAAGCATGGCTTCTAACAGGTGGAACAAAGATGAAATCTGGCCCTTGGCTAAAAAACAAAACAAAAACCCAATGTGTTCCTGTCCTGTTTGGAACAAATAATAAAATACAATTTATTAAGGCATAAATAGGTCTCAGATTTGTACTGTCTCCCTTCCGTCTGCTTCATCAATATAGTTGCAAGGAAAAGATGAGGAAAATATATCTGTCTGAAATTCACTTCAGATTAACTTGACTGAATCCAAATAAATAGCAGTGAATCTTTACTATGTTTTATTGAAATAATCCAGTTTAAATTTATGACTTATTTTAATAAATCATGTTTAATATTAACCAGATACAACTGGGAGACTTGTATTAGAATTCAGTGCATTCAATTTAAAATGAAGGCAACATCTCCAGTCTCCTGCCAATGCCAGAGAAGGATGCTCAAGGTTCATTCAAGTTAGATGATAAACTAGTTAACATCTAATACAATAAAAGAACATGAGTTCAAACATTTGAAGATAAGACTAGACTTTTATCAGACTAGGGTTCTGTTCAGATGTTCTGATTAAGTTTTACATGTCTCCTGTAAGAAAAAGCTCTCCCGTGTTATTTATGGGAAAACATTCATAATAGTGCAACTTGTAAGGATTTTAATTGTATGTTACCTTAGAGTATAATAATTGATCCCTGTGCAAGTAGTGAAATTGACTGCTATGCTATAACAAAATTGAAAAATTCTGCTCTAACTGCAGGATGAATTGATGTATATGCTGAGGAAACTTTTATTGAACATTGGAGACTTTCCTGCTCAGACATCCCATATCCTCTTCAATTACTTGGTATGTTCTTCTGAATCCTGGGCAGAACCCAAACTGTAAGCATTAATGATACCCTTATCCAAAGCACAGACAATTGTGAATTTTGAATTAATCATAATTAGTGTCACATTCAAGAAAGAAATACACCTCCTGCACAGTTTTTCTTTTATAGTCAATATGTTTTCTAGCTTCTTGGCTTTGATTTTCTGAAGATCAAAAATGTAACTGAATTTCTCTAGTGTATACATTGAACTTCAGGCAGTTATATTTTGAACCATTAATGCTCAGCTCCATCCAGTCGTCCTGACTCTACCCCGAATAGGGATTACAGAGATGTAAAAAGGAAGGTTTTTTTTTTTAATTCAGCCATTTCTTTTTGCTGAAGAAGTTACTCCTTGTGGTAATCACATCTATGATGCGTATTTCAGAGTTAGTAAGACCCTCTATGTACCTTTCCAAAAGATAAAAAATTTTGTGTGCTGTCACTCTTATTTCATTCTTAAAGTTAAGATAAAATTTGAAATGCTCAGAAGCGTATAATTTTTTTATCCTAACTTCTTCAAACATTTGGAGCACAAATTAGATGTACAGAAAGCTTTGAGATCTATATAATGCATACTGCCTTTTTCTGGTTTACTGCCTCTATTTGTCTCATAGAATCATAGAACTGGGAAGTTGGAAAGTAACATAGGGATCCAGCTCTGCAATGCACAGGAAAACCAGTGAATCTAACCTTCAGCAGCCTCTGTCCATCTCTTCTTTGAAACAATGAGATGGGCAACATATAAATTTAATAAATTAAATAAATTTAAAAATAGCTGTAATTTTTGATGTGGCACAGTTATATACTCCTTTTTTAGTAGAATGCAATAGTTTCACAATTGTCATATGGTCAGATTGCCTATCTTGCTTTCTTCACTCTTCTTTGAAAAATTAGCAATAGACACTGTGAAACCGGGGAAGGTTCCTACTCTTCATGGAATTCTGTTTGATTGATAAAAATATTAATTTTCTCATTCTGCTGGGAGCCAAATAAAATGGCTTTTGACAAATGTACATGCAGGGACTACTGAGAGGAGGCTTTGAAGCAGCTTCATTAAGCTAGGAAAAGGTGTGGTTGTGTCAGTGATTTGAAGGCAGGTGCTTTGTTCCCATGTACAGCAGAGCATCTCTTTCAAAGGATTTGCACAAGCCTTAATGTTAACCTTGCCATAACGTTTTCTAGCATTTTTTGCAGTGGGTTTTCTTCATTTGAACTTTATGGAGAAGATAAGAGATTGATATTATAGATGTCTTCTAATTTTTTTTTATTCCATCATGGTATTTTAATTAAGTTTGTAAATTATTCCATATTTTCCTTTGGTAGGAATAGTCACCCAGATTTTCAATGCACAGACTACAATTACTGACAGAGAAAGACTGGATCAATCTTACACATGTTCATATTTATCACTGGCCATCTACTTAGCTTCTGCTATAGATTGGGATAAAGATTGTGTACTTTATGATTCATAGGTGGGACTGATCATGTATTTTGTGCGCACACCATGTGAATGGGGCATGGATGCCATTTCAGCCACTCTGACCTTTCTTTGGGAAGTGGTGGGCTATGTAGAAGGACTGTTCTTCAAGGATCTCAAACAAACTATGAAGAAGGAACAATGTGAGGTGAAGCTTCTGGTTACTGCCTCAATGCCAGGTATGGAAGGCATTATTTTTATTTCCCTAGGGGCTTTTTGCTGGCATTTGATCTTTATTTTGTAACAACAACAACAACAACAACAACAACAACATGTTTCTGCCCGGATCGTTTTCTAAATTCATCAACATAGCCTGAGTAAAAGGGGAGAGGGGATGTAGATCTTAGACTCAGTATATGGATTTCTGCCTGCCATTGACATTCCTGTATGAAAGGGAAAGTCTGAAAGAGATTGTTAAATGTGTGTAATATCTTTGTTTTATTTTTACCTTTCTGTCTTTACATTAGCATTACCTTTAAGAAATCTACCTAGTAACCAAAATATTCATGAAATATTTGGTGAGAAATTGATGGTCAACTTCTTTGGCTGTCCTTTACTCCTTCCCCAAGTCTATTGGGCAAATGGACTGTATCAGCTGTAATATGGTGTGATCTATGCTTATATAAGCAATTGACATTATAGTTCACCATCCTGTGTGAAAGTTTTTGAGCCTTAATGAGACACAAATAGTCTAGGAAAATGGTTTGTGTTAATGGATATAATTTTGTAATTGGCCAGACTGTAAGTGCTGGATTAGCACCAAGAAGAGTTTCACATAAAAAGCTCCATGAGTTGTAATACATATCTTTGCATAGGTTCCTTAGCGTGAACAAAAGAAAACTGATAGAAAGTCTCCCCTTTGATTTGAAGGAGCAAGCCAAACAAACAACCCATGTTCTTGAAAATTATATTCTGCATTACATCCCCATGGTTATTTTTTTTTAATCCCCTCTATATTAATAACAATAAAGAGTGTTATACATTTAGCAATTATAGCCTGAAGTGGATTACCTTCTCTTCCTAGCTACATCCACATGCTTGAAGAAAGAGGTCTGCACATGTATGAAAGCCAGCATTGCATAATATTATAATACTGGACATGGTAAGAGAGAGGGAAAAATTCTCAGTGAGGCATGAGGCTTCTCTGAATATCCCTGTACAATACAGTCACTCTTTTTCAGCTGAACTATACTGTACAGAAGCAAAAATGATAACGGAATAAGAACCATCTAAAATGTTCCGAGCAACTCAGAAGAAGACTAAGACATAAAGTAATTTATTTTTATTTATCCAGGATTCCCAAAGTATATTTTTTGTAAACAAACATTTTATTATATCAATGCTTTTAAAGGTACCAAGACCCTAGTAGTTCATGGGCAGAATGAATGTGATATCCCAACCCAGCTACCAGTCCATGAAGACACCCAGTTTGAAGCTCTTTTAAAGGTTGGCAAATTATTAAAATAATTTTGACAAAAAAGTTTCATTGGCTGTATTTTCCAGTCTTCCAGTATTAAACCTCCTTCATTAACCTCCTTAGGTTTTGGGAGAAAGATTGATCTGGAATAATATGCAGGCCTGAGCTCCGGTACCTATTTATGAATTAGGTCTTTACAAAATTACTGTATCTATTGAAAGCCTGATTTAGCAGCTTCTTTAAATCTTAATATGTGAAAAGGTCATCATACATGTATTTCTCCTATAATATAATATTCGTCTTACAAATTACCTCAGATACACAGTAAACAAGGCAGTTATATGGGTGACCTGTTATCAGTGACTTTGCTGGACATTTAACAGTTAGTTAGCTAGTTAGTTAGTTATTGCACTTTCAATTACCCAACAGGCTCATTTCCATAGGTCTGCTACATGAAGCATATTATATCACTTTCAGTTGTGATTTTGGAAATTAATTCAAGATGACAGTTGGTTTAAAAAACCCTGTTACAATCATAAGTGGTATCACTAATTAACTAAGAACTGCCTTAGTAGCAGTGCAAGGCTTGACAGCTTATTTTTATTAAGATTCCATCTTTATGGGCAGGGAACAGAGATATAGCCACAATTACCTGAGGAAAATACTTTTAAAATAAATATCTTTCTAAATTGAAGAACATGTGATCAACCAATATTACCATATGTTTATGTCTTTATGTGCTAGGAGTGTCTGGAATTTTTTAACATACCTGAATCCCAGTCTTCCAACTATTTTTTAATGGATAAGCGGTGGAATCTTATTCATTATAATAAGGTGAGATTGCTACATTCTTTCTTGGTAGGAAAGTTGTTTCAGACCCCTAATTATTTTGATTGCATTTTTTATATCTTTATATTTAAGATATGATGACCGAAACCATATACAATATTCTAAATATAATCTCACTACAGATTTATATAAGGGCATTATTATATTTGCAGTTCTATTTTCAACTGCTTTCCTAATGGTTCCAAGCATGAAATTGTCTTTTTTAAAGATCCCTTTCTTGATCAATCACTAGCAATTCAGATCCCATTCATATTTCAATGAAGCTTGGATATTTTGGGCTAATATGCATAATTTTACATGTCATTTTGAAGCTCATTGCTTCAATCTGGAGAGGTTCTTGAAAGGATTCTCACAGTCCCTTTTGTATTTTACCACTCTAAATACTATGGTATTATCAACAAATGTAGTACACTGCTCAACTCTCACTTTTTATACCATTTCTATATAAGGGGGAAAAAACCCATAGATTAAACTATAGAATAACAGATTTGGAAGGGACCTTGGAAGTCTTCTAGTCCAATCCCTTGCTTGAGCAGGAGACCCTATACCATTTCAGACAAATGGCTGTCCAGTCTCTTCTTAAAAGACTCCAGTGATGGAGCACCCACAACTTCTGAAGGCAAGCTGTTCCACTGGTTGATTGTTCTCACTGTTAGGAAATTTCTCCTTAATTCTAAGTTGCTTCTCTCCTTGATTAGTTTCCACCCATTGTTTCTTGCCTTGCCTTTTGGTGCTTTGAAAAATAGGCTGACCCACTCTTCTCTGTGGCAGCCCCTCAAATATTGAAACACTTCTATCATGTCTCCCCTAATCCTTCTTTTCACTAGACTAGACATACCCAATTTTTGCAACCATTCTTCATATTGGTTGCTCTTCTCTGCACTCTTTCCAGAATCTCAACATCTTTTTTATATTGTGGTGACCAATACTGGATGCAGTATTCCAAGTGTGGTCTTACTAAGGCTTTATAAAGCAGTACTAATACTTCACATGATCTTGATTCTATCCTTCTATTAATGCAGCCTAGGGCTGTATTGACTTTTTTGGTGGCTGCCGCACATTGCTGGCTCATATTTAAGTGATTGTCCACTAGAACTCCAAGATCCCTCTTGCAGTTACTGCTATTGAGCCAGGTTTTACCTAATCTGTACTTATACAGTTGGTTGACCCCCTCCCCCTCTTCTTTTTCTTGCCTAAGTGTAAAACCTTGCTTTTCTCCACATTGAATTTCCTTTTGTTAGATAGGGCCCAGTGTTCAAATCTGTCAAGATCCATCTGGATTTTGAGCCTGTCTTCTAGGGTGTTGGCTATTCCTGCCAGCTTAGTCCCATCAGTCCCAATATTGATCCCTAGGAGTTCACACTATGCATATATCACCAGTATGAAAATTGACCATTTATTATTTTTCTCTCTCCTGTTTCTTAACCAGTTATCAACCTATGTAAAAGAGAAACCCAGAACGGAGAGATTTTTCTCCTTCACTATACTGTTATGACTGAAAAGTATGACTATTTCTGAAAATACAATTGCTAATGTGCTAGAAGTATAATTCATTTATAAAATGCAGGCTTTTTAAAATTATCCTACAGACCTATGTCCGAGACATTTACCCATTTCGTAGATCAGTATCTCCACAACTGAATCTGGTACACATGCATCCAGAAAGGGGGCAAGAACTCATTCAAAAACAGGTATGTTTATAGTAAACGTCACAATGATGCATCCTCACCAGATTATCGGGATGGTCTAAAAGATATTTTGTGGTGCAGAAGCCACAAGCGTATTCATTTCTATATTTTTGGTGCAAGATACTGTAGATATACTGTGTCTTAATAGCTATGAATTACAAAAATGTTTGAATTGAATAAGGTATTGTCTTATCTAGGAAACTAGGATTCCTAGACGTAGATTCCTGGGACAGTCTCTTGGATTTGTGGGTGCATAATTTATGGTAGCTCAAAGCAGTTTTGGGATGCACTGGTCCATTTACCTATTGATTTCTGCTTATTCCATTCAAAAATATGCTTAGAGTTAGGACGGATAAGCTTGTGCCTGATAAATCATTCCCATCACTATGTGGAAATATTGCTTGGATATATGTTTTGTGCTTAGTCCAAAGCTCTTTGTGAGATGTAGTTTAGATCCTGTTGCTGCAATATACATATTTGATACATATATTCATATTCATATAGTATATTTATCAAAACATGAATCAATTAAATTAATTAAAACATGTGACACTGTAAATTAGATTAATTAAATTACATTAACATATTCCATCTAACTATGATAATTTGTCCATTCTTTTTTCCACTCCAGATTATTTGCTTCAGATCCATGTTCTACATGTAGAGTAGTTATTAATAATTATTTATTCATTCTGATAGTTCTTAGTGAGCATGGAACTAAAATTGGTTACTTATTCCCAGTTCTCAATTCCTTATTACAGGCACTGTGGCTCAATGGTTTAATGATGCTGGGGATGGTTCTGTTCCAGCGGTTCACATCCTAGCACTGCATGACAATATGAGCTCCTATCATTCGCCCCAGCTTCTGTCGACCTAACAGTTTGAAAGCATGTTGTATGCAAGTAGATAGATAGGTACCACTTCAGTAGGGAGACAAGTTGATACTCTGTGCAGGCAATCAGATACCTGACGGTGCTGAACCTTCCCCATTGTGATGCCCATTTGAGAAGCAGCTCTGGGAAGGGAGGGGGCCTTGGGTAATGCTGCAGGAAGAGCCACTCGTCTTTCTCTCTGATGTGAAGCCAGCTCACTTTCCTATGGTGCACCTTGGGAAGTGTGTAATTGTGTCCTACAACAGGGCTGGTATTTTGGCAGCCAAACTACTACTATGCAATTGCATTGTGGTCTCCTGGCTACTTTAATAGTGCCATACGCTAATAAGAATAATTCCTTATTCCTCCAGTTTGTGCCTCTCAGATACCTTTGTACCATGAACAGTCTCCTCCTCATAATCAGCTGTGGAGCACAATGCATGATCACTTGATAACAATTTTTTTTTTTGGTTTTGGATCAACAATTATTTTAATCATTGGCTGTTTTTTTTTAGGTATTTACCCGTAAATTAGAAGAAGTGGGTCGAGTGTTGTTTCTCATTTCTCTGACTCAGAAGATTCCTGTGGCTCACAAGCAGTCCCATGTGTCTTTGTTGCAAGAAGACCTTCTTCGCTTGCCTTCATTTCCCCGTAGTGCCATTGATGCAGAATTCTCACTCTTCAATGATCCACAAGGTACCACTAAGTCTCCCTCAAGCTGAGCTTGACTCCAGGTGGCTAAATAGACATTTTTTGACAGTAGTAAAGAATTGGTTTGCCATTATCCTCTTCTAAGATGTTTTTATCTTACTTTCCAATATAGGCTACTAGGATTTCCTGTCTTCATCCCCTACACAAGTACTAACCAGGTCTAACTATATGGAAAACATTTTACTGATACTCTACTGAACCACCAAAATGAGACTGTAATTTGGTTGCTTAGAAACAATTAAATATCCATAGACAGCATCACCATAATTGTTTAGTAGTACTGAATGGGTATAATATGAGATCAGCAAAATAGAACAAGAATCTATGATCTCTTTGAATAACCATAGTTAATTAATGCAGCAAGCCCTATTTTAATACATTGGTGTATGGGTACACCTCTGGAGATTTTTTTTTTTTTAAGGAAGGTCTGATATTTCTCTTTAAAATAAGCTGCTGCATTTTAAGATGACATTGTTCTCCTTGTTCTCTTAGCTGGCAAGGAACTCTTTGGTCTGGATACACTTCAGAAAAGCCTATGGATTAAATTGCTAGAAGAGATGTTTCTGGGAATGCCCAGTGAATTCCCCTGGGGGGATGAAATTATGCTGTTCCTGAATGTATTTAATGGAGCCCTGATCCTACACCCAGAGGACAGCGCATTGTTGAGGCAGTATGCTGCTACTGTAATCAACACAGCTGTACATTTCAACCACCTCTTCTCTCTCAGTGGTTACCAGTGGATCCTTCCCACTATGCTGCAGGTAAGCTTCTTAAAAAAAGAAAATTGAAAGGCCTAAAGTAGTCATTAGGCTATCCTGCCAGGTCAAACTTTCCAAAGGATCCATTGATGATCTCATTGTTCATTGCACCCCTTTAATTCTTTATCATGACTGCTTTCAGTCACAGTGCAGCTTTTGAAGATGACCCTTCAGCAGTGGTGAAATCCAAATTTTTTTACTACCGATTCTGTGGGTGTGGCTTGGTGGGCGTGGTGTGGCTTGGTGGGCGTGGCTTGGTGGGCGTGGCTTGGTGGGCGTGGCAGGGGAAGGATACTGCAAAATCTCCATTCCCTCCCCACTCCAGGGGAAGGATACTGCAAAATCTCCATTCCCTCCCCACTCCAGGGAAAGGATATTGCAAAATCTCCATTCCCACCCCACTCTGGGGCCACCCAGAGGTGGTATTTGCCAGTTCTCCAAACTACTCAAAATTTCCGCTACCGGCTCTCCGAACTACTCAAAATGTTCGCTACCGGTTCTCCAGAACCTGTCAGAACCTGCTGGATTTCACCCCTGCCCTTCAGCCTCTTGGTAACAAATCAAAACTCCTAAGGATTTTCTTCTTTCCCAGGTATACGCTGACTATGAGAGTAATCCACAGCTCCGTCAAGCAATTGAATTTGCCTGCCGTCAGTTTTACATTCTACATCGTAAGCCTTTTGTGCTGCAATTGTTTGCTAGTGTTGCTCCACTTCTGGAATTTCCTGTGAGTGTCAGCCAACTGCTGTATGAAAATTGTTTTCATTGTTTTCTGACCATGCTGAAATTTTAATTGAGGTATGATAATGGAATGGAATGGAATGGAATGGAATGGAATGGAATGGAATGGAATGGAATGGAATGGAATGGAATGGAATGGAATGGAATGGAATGGAATGGAATGGAATGGAATGGAATG
>QLTV01001003.1:640415-651365 GCA_003457575.1 Thermophis baileyi
TATATATATATATATATAATTATATTATATAATATATAAATATACATATATATATATTTAAAGAATTGCAATGTTCTGGGCAATTCATTGACCCTTGTGTTTCTGCTCAGAAAAAGAAGCTGCTGGAAAATCAGTTCATGAGTTTAGGATTATTGAGCTTGACAATTACACTAAGACCACCGTCAACATTACTTGCAACCTCCTAAGGAGCTACAAGCCATAGCTTGAGAACTCCCAGACAACAACAACAACAACAAAGTCCTTCAGTGGGTGGGAGAAATGATACATGGTTTCTAGTGGCTTATCCTACATCAATCCTGCATGCTCTTTTTCCACTGACTCTCTTATGCAGAGAAGCTTTAGCTTTCCTTTTCTGAACCCACCTTAACTTGAAGGCTTGCTCACATTTTCAGCAATTCTGGTCTCCTGTCTAGAAAATTCTCTCCTCCAAGGCTGACATTCTCCCATTAACAGAATATTGATATTGCCCTGCCCATTCAGCCTTTTGTGTCTACATGGAGAGACACATCTGTGCATAAGTTAAATGGTGTTATACATAAATAAAATATTTGCCTAAGCATGCACTACCATAGTTAAAGTGAATATTTGGACATGACAGAAAAGGCATAGTTCTGAGTAAGTGGGAGTGGTGAACCGTCACCTTCAGTTTCACATCTCAGTTTTTGATACTTAGAAATATTTGGGCCATGAAGACTGTGTTGTACATGCTAAATGGGAGTTAAAATGTGAACATTGTTTGAAAGATGTTCACTTGATTGTGCAATGTATAGATTCTGTTTTAAAATTTCTAACAATACCTGTTGACCTTCTTAAAACATCAACATTAAGAAAGTTTCTGAAACCATTAAAACTCTTAATGAAAGCCATCACTGGGAACATCCTCCGCAATGGGAAGTAAACTGACTTTGGCACTAATAATAATAGCTTCATTCTTACAGCAAAGAGTATCTTCAGGGCACAGTGTCTAGGAAGATGGTGGCTGGCAATTAAATAGAAGAATATTTAAAACAGTACAAAATGAAATAATTTGTTCCATCCACCATCAAAGTTGCCCACTCATCACCTTGATTTTACACAGCTCATTTCACAAAATCAGACCACCTTGGGATTTCTTAGATTTTGTTATATAACCTTCTGTATATAGGGATTAAAGTTTGTAACTCTTATATAAAATTCTCACATATCCAAAACTGGTGTTGCTTACTTCAGTTGACATAAATGTATGAGTGGAATGTAAGTGGTTTTCACTTTCCTTTAAAAAAAAAACATTGTGCATCCTTTTAAAAATTGTAAGCCACCCAGGGTCTTTTTGGAGTAGGGCAGCCTTGAAATCCAGTAGATAAACAAACAAGTAAACAGAACAACATTGCTTTCTTCACTGCAGGATGCTGCATACAATGGACCCAGCAAGGGAGTGTCTGCTCAGTGCCTGTTTGATCTCCTACAGTCCTTAGAAGGAGATACTTCTGACAACCTAGATATTCTGGAATTGGTAAAAGCAGAGAAGCCCCTGAAATCACTAGGTATTTTCAATTTGGTTTTTTTTAATTTTTTGTGAAATAAATATATTTCTGCTTTCTTTTTTCTGATAAACATAAACACTATAAGGTTAAATAAAAAAGTTTTTTTTAAAATGGTCAGGATCATACTACGTTGCTTACACTATGCAGGATCTTCTGGTCTGCCCCTATTCAGTAAATGAGAAGCCAATCGTTGCTTTAAACCAGTGGTTCTCAACCTTTCTAATGCCGCGACCCCCCCGTGACACCCCCCCCCACCCCCGGGACCCCCCGCCCACCCCCTCCCCAAGCTCCGCCGGACGCCGCCATTTGGGTTCTTCTACCCTCTGCGCATGCGCAAAGCATTCTGCGCATGCGCAGAGGGTAGAAGAACCCAAATGGCGGCGTCCGGGCTACCAGCTGTCCGGCGACCCGCAGGCACGGCCGAACCGGGACCTTTTCACTCCTGCAGTGACGGTGGCACCAAAATGGCGGGCTAACGCGTGCGGCGACCCCTGTGAAATGGTCGTTCGACCCCCAAAGGGGTTGCGACCCACAGGTTGAGAACTGCTGCTTTAAACCCTATGATTTTCCTCCACAAAGAAACACCTTTTACAGGTAGTCTTCAACTTACAACAGTTCATTTAGTGACCGTTCAAAGTTACAACAGCATTGAAAAAAGTGACTTATGACCGTTTTCCACACTTAATGACCATTACGACCTCTCCATGTTCACGTGATCAAAATTCAGACGATTGGCAACTGACTCATATTTATGACGGTGGCTGTGTCCCAAGGTCATGTGATCACCTTTTGCGACCTTCTGATAAGCAAAGTCAATGGGGAAGCCAGATTCACTTAACAGCTATGTCACTAACTTAACAATTGCAGTAATTTACTTAACAACTGTGGCAAGAAAGATTGTAAAATGGGGCAAAATGCCTCACTTAGTAACAGAAATTCTGGGCTCAATTGTGGTCGTAAGTTGAGGGCTACCTGTGTTTTAATTTTTAAAGAAACAAAATTTTAAAGAGGTCCAAACTGGCTTACAATTGTATTATATAAATTGTTTCTACCTATATTCTTGGCCTTTATATTCTTTACTTTATATTCTTGTATTGTATCTTGTTCTCTATATTTTCTAATGTTAAAAGTTTTCTTGGAAGTAATCCTCACTATGTTTTAATGAATTTTCCTAGTTAATTTTACTGTGCAGTCACCTAATAACATTTCCACAAACTACAGTCTTCAGTGGAGTTAAGTGCCAGATAAATGGTAATAGGGCCAAGCCTCATCAGGTAATCCCACCCATACTTATTTAGAAGTGCTGCTAACTTTTTTTTTAGATGAATGTCTATGCAAAATGCAGCCTTAAATTCTAAAGTGAAAGGTATTTTAATAGAATTCATGATATATCACTCAGAATGATCAATTCTACTTTGATACAATGTATAGGTATTGTATAAATGTACAGGTAGAGATTGAACAGGAATTAGTTGCCTAAAGCAAAAAAAATAGATGTTTATTTATTTTATCTCTCATGACACAATATTTCCATATTGTTGGTACTCTGTTATGTTCTATTTTGTATCTATTTCAGATTTCTGTTATGGCAATGAGGACCTGACATTTTCAATCAGTGAAGCCATCAAGTTATGTGTAACAGTTGTGGCATATGCACCTGAGTCTTTCAGAAGGTAACAACTATTTCTTGGTTAATTCCCAATTGCATTTTCAAACAAGTATGATAACAATCTCATTCAAATTTCTATATTTTAACTTTGCACAATACGTTTCTTAAACTGTTTAAAACATTCCTCTTGAGTCAAGGATTATTCAAGGATTTTTCTTTTTCTTTTACTTATTCTTTCCCTGAAATTCAAGAAGTTTGTCTATGTGTCTAATGATTGGAAAGTCATTACTATTTCCAGGTATAAAGATTATTCTATCTGGCCTTTAAACTTCTACCTATGTTCATTGTCTCCTCAGTGCTTATCCTTTCTCAGGCTTAGCCATAGAAGCCAGTTAGATGATGCTTGGCTTCTCTAAGTAACAGGGAATAATCACTTATTGCTGGTTGCTTCAACCACACCACACTGGAAGCAAACATCTCCCTCTTTTGGCCTTCTCAAACTGTCTTGCCCTTTAACATTTTTTTCAGTTACTTCCTGTTTCATTTTATTACATTTTTTGGAAGAAGTTGTTAATTGTAAAAAAAAAAAAAAAAGATTTTTTTGCAGGTCCAAATTTGTTCTGGCTGTGATGGTGTTCTAATATTCACAAGAACTAGTCACAAAGTACTGTGCACAGTCCCCTTTCCTGCAGACAAAAATGGGTATAACCTCACATTGATAGCATTGTTACATGATCTACATTGTTTCAGTCTTCAGATGCTGATGGTCCTTGAAGCTCTAGTGCCCTGTTACTTGCAGAAACTTAAGAGGCAAACCTCCCAAGTGGAAACCGTGACAGCTGCTCGAGAAGAGATTGCTGCTACAGCTGCTCTTGCAACATCCTTGCAAGCGCTTTTGTACAGTGTGGAAGTTCTTACTCGGTGAGCTATACCACCTACTTGTCATGACCTTGCAAGGGTCCAAGGAGAAAAAAGATGAGAATTTTATGTTCCTGCCCATGGTGAAAACAATTGTATGCCATTATATGTTTGTATAGTGTATGTATTTACCAGAGGTGGGTTCCTGCCGGTTCGAACCGGTTCTTTAGAACCAGTAGCAGGAATTTCCCCCCGCTCACCGAACCGGCAGCGATGGCCCACTGGACACGCCCCCGAACCGGCTCTCTCGGCGGCACCATAGGTGCCTCCATCTTGTTTTTTGCTTCTGCGCACATGCAGAAGCTGTTTTTTGCTTCTGCGCATGCGCAGAAGCTGAATTTTCAGCACTGCGCATGTGCGTGCGTGCGTGCAAAGTTCGCACGCGCCCATGCGGCACAGAAGGAAGCGAACCGGCAGCGAGGTAAGTCAGAACCCACCCCTGGTATGTATGTACAAGAACAAGAATTTAAATGAGCAATATTCACATCTGCATTATAAAATATAGAAGGTTGCATTTATTTATTTCAAAATTAAGTCCTCACCAAATCTATTTCACTGAAAATTAGGCCAGCGGTGAGGGGAATTGTCAAAGTAGGATCTATCTCAGCGGTTCTCAACCTGTGGGTCGCGACCCCTTTGGGGGTCGAACAACCATTTCACAGGGGTTGCTGCACGTGCTAGCCCACCATCTTGGTGCCACCGTCACTGCAGGGGTAAAATGCTCCCGGTTCGGCCGTGCCTGCGGGTCGCCGGATAGCCGGTAGCGACACAAGCGGGAGACTTCGCCCACCCGCCCGGATGCCGCCATTTGGGTTCTTTTACCCTCTGCGCATGCGCAGAACGCTTTGCGCATGCGCAGAGGGTAAAAGAACCCAAATGGCGGCGTCCGGGTGGGTGGACGGCAGCAGGGGGGTCACGGGGGGGGTGTCGCGCCATTAGAAAGGTTGAGAACCACTGATCTATCTGATGGATTTTAATCACAGATTAATTAATGCAGATTCAGCATTTGCCATCCAGAATTTATTTTCCTCCTTTTCTGGAAAGTAATACAATGACATTTAATAAAGATAAATGCACATAAAGATAAACAATTTCCTAGGTTGAGCTTGACTCTTGAGACATGTATGAGTATTGTCATTTTGGAATTGCCTATTTATAGCGTGATTATTCATTTGTTTGTTTACTTATTTAATTCAAACAATGTCCTGTATCTCCACAGTTTCCTGGAGTTCTTTCCAAGTCTGTCCCTCTTAGATTTTTCAAGATCAGCCAAAAAGACTACTATAACACAAAAAGACTAATGAAGGTGCATCAATAAAAACAAAGTTTCCACATCAAAAGAAATAATAGTTCATTATTTTATGTATATAGTCAGACGGTATTGTGAGTTTTATGTTGATTCTGGAGGCCTTACTTAGAAGGAATGAGATAATTAATAATTAAGGCCTATGAAGAGAGATTGAAGGAACTGAGACTGTTCAGTTCGAGAAAATTGAGAGTAAGGACCTGATCGTCCTCTTCAAATACCTGAAAAAAAGATTACATTAAAAAAAGTCAAAGACCTGTTTTCTGTTGCTTCTGAAGGCAGGACATTGACTAATAGATTTAAGATATAGGCTGGCTGAATTAGCCAGTTGAATCTTAGAATAATTTCCCAGCTCTAAGAATAATCTGGCAGTGAGGTCAGTTGATGAGCAAGGTGGTAGAACTCCTCTTTTCTGGATGTGTTAAGCTGAGGCTCGACAAGTTGAAGCTTTAATTTTAATTTAAGCAGAGGAGACCCAAACAGCTTTTCCAATGCTAAGATTCTTCTATTACTGCTACTTCTACTAATTACTGTACTGCTGCTGCTGCTACTGCCATTAACAGGCCAATGACTGCACCTCAGATGAGTCGCTGTGATCAAGGCCATAAAGGAACAACTACTGCTAACCATACTATGTCAGCTGGAACAAATACCAGGTATTTAACAGAGGCTGCCCTGCAACGTATTGTTGAAACCTTACTAATACTAATGTTTTTTGCATAGTCTATATATTGTACAATATTGCATAAGAAAATGAATGTTGGGACAGATAGGGACAGAATATAAGACTTACCTTATTAGATCAAACCAGCAAATGATTATGGGTTTTGTTTTTGTTTGTAGCAGAAGCCAGTTCAAAACTTACAAGAATTTGACACATAATACATGATAGAAAAGACAGTCATATGTCAAAATTTATTTCTATCATTTAGTAACCTGAAGTGCAATTCCTATAAATATATCTCCCCATGAAAATATGCTTATATCCAGAGTTTAGTAATCTCACTGCCCTGGGGTGAGAAGAATCAGACTACTATGCAGTATGACAAATGAAGTTAGTCTGAAACTGGAACTGGGGTTGGAACTTGCAGCTGCCTGAGGAATGGTCTGAGTCCTTCTCAATGTACTTCATGACATATTAAGCTGGGGCAGAAGACAGAAGTAGGGGAACTTTTGAATGTTATTATTTTTAGATGTGATGGCAGAATACGCATACATTCTCTACATCTTCCTGTCCACTTCCACTGTCCAGGATGAAGATGGAACCATTTTATCTTGCCTTCACCCCTCTAGTTCTGAGTAGCTAGAGTAGGAGCTTCTCAATTGACCTTGTGATATGTTTGAGATGTAGGGCTTCTCTCACAGAGTGGGTAGGATTCTGGCAATACCAAACTTCAGGTCACCCACCCAGGTCTGCCCTAGCATGTCAATAATTGTACATAGAGTTGTTCTCCATTGTGAAGAAGTTGTTCGATCTTGTAAAATATGGGGAACATTCTTTTTTATTATTCTACCACAAGCTTTTGCTCTAAGCTGAAACAGATTATGGAATTGCACAAGAAGAAATATGTGAAAATTCTCTCCTTTTCCTATTCCTGCCTATTGGAAATTATATGGAAATTTACAATAGTTTAAACAATATATCATAATTGGATAACATTCATGAACTAAAATACTGTTTTTAATTACAGTGGTTGAAAAGCCACTGCTAGACTTTATTCTTTATGATTTTGTCTAGAGTTTTAAATAACTTATGCCTATCCTGGTAGCTAATGGATATTTATGCATATGAGGCAATCAATTTAATGATTTCTACATAGTAACCTTAAATGTAGTACCTGAAGGAAAGCCCTCACACCTTTTTTTCTGCTGAGATTTTATTTGGACTTTCTTCCAAGTATGTGTGGTTCAGTGACATGCTACTGTTTGTATAGAAATGTTTCCTCATTAGAAAGCAAAGCTCTTTTCTTCTAGTGAACAGACCGAGATGCTCTGTGCTCACTAGATATGGCTATACTCACAGCTCGTCATTGGCAAACATAATACTAAATGAAGCTGTGTGTGTATTAAGTCCAAAATATGTAGGTCTAAACAGAGCTATTGCTATCTCAAAGAAATGTGCAGAATAGCAATCTAGCATGGGGTTGGTGCATTGGATTTCATGCACATACAGCACCACATCCACATATGACTCTTGTGCAAGAGGAAGTTGCTTCATATACAGAACAGGTGTTACCAGGAGGGTGGACTTGAAGAGGAAAGCATCCCCTCCTTCTTCCATTGCTACTGCATGTATTGTGAGTATTTGATCTAGACCAAAGTGTACCTTGCCTTATGATTTTTGAATTCCTCTGTCCTTGTTTTTGTCTTCTAAATTCTAGGTACCCAGAGCAAGGAGCCAAACTGCATTTTATCAGGTACTGGAATATTGCCGCCAGCCTCTTTCTTTAGAATTTGTAATATATTCCTTTAATACAATCTTCCCAAACTGGGCTTTATTTTGAATGGTTTTATACCAGAGATTCCATACCAGGAGAAAACAGCCAAAAGTCCCTTAAGTAACAGCTTCTGCCTTCTCTGGCTGCTTCTCTTATGAGAAATATCAAGCAATGATTTCCCTGCAAAGGTGCATTTCCTGTAAAGGTACGTTCCATCAGCAGGCAGGATTCACAACAATGATATCACATATCAGCCCATTCTTGTCTCTCGATTTCCATATTCTGCATTTCCCGTTTGTTATATTCAGAGAAAATCTTCATTTGCTAGAGGAAGGCCAAGGCATCCAGAGGGAGGAGCTGGATGAACGTATTGCTAGAGAAGAGTTTCGGCGACCTCGTGAGTCCCTATTGAATATATGCACTGAGTTCTACAAACACTGTGGCCCCCGACTGAAGATTTTACAGAACCTGGCTGGAGAGCCCAGGGTGACTTCTTTAGAGCTGCTGGATGTTAAGTCTCATATGAGGTATTATTTTTGAACGTCCGTAAATATTTGATTATCCATTAGCAATAAGTGTGTTTGACAAGTATGCACTATAATATACAAAACAGAATTTTAAGCTTCTTTCAATTGTAAGTAGAATAAGATTTTTTTCTTTTCCAAATTATTTCAGGTGATATCATAAAAAGGGAAAGGGAAATCTGATCTAAACACTTCAAATATGTAGATACCAAGAAATAGAGTAAAATCACAACAATGGAAAAGCTGTTCTGGTGTAAACACCTGCAGTGTCATCCATTAGCTGAAATTTGTAATTATAAATCTTGTCATTTCTGTGTGTAAAACTCAGCTAAGTATATTTTCAGGAAATCATTCAGCGTGTATTTTTTGTTATTGCATCGTCAGCCTGGTTGGCATTTATATTTATGACTTTTCTTATCCCTGAAGACAGATTGTTGGAAGGTTGTCAGGAACATATAACCTGCCACTCTGAGATATAGATATATTTTTGCAGAAATATATTTAGATATAGAGATTTTTGTTGAAGAAAATAAATAAAGTCAATATGGTTTTCATTTCAGCAGCAATGATCCTTTCCCTTTCCTTCATAGTTGTAGAAAATAAGATCCATCAGTCTTGATTCTGCCTTCTGGGACAACCGAGGCTTCCTATCAGTTTCAGAAATCTTGTGCTGATTTAAAAAAGGGGGATTATTTCTTTCCTTGATTACATCCATCTTCAGATTATGCATTTTCAATCAGTCCTATTTCTGAGTGGAGCCTTCAGTGGCAGTGAACTCTGTGTCAGATGAATCTTATTTACAGCATCCCTTAAAAAGCCAGGAAGCCAGGAGGCCACCAAGAGCTTGGGTGACTACTCTCTTGTTTGTAGGAAACTTCCAGGCACACAATCCTATCCTCCACCAGGTAGACCTTAACTTTAGAGAGCTGAGAAATCAAAGAACAGGAATTTATCTGGTGGCAGTGCATCCAGTGATCCCAATACATGGAGCATCTAGCTTCTTCCATCCACCATTCTGCAGCATGGGTCTGCCACTCTTTCTGTAAAAGAATATGAGCTGACTTTGAGGAAGGAATGAGCTTTTGTTTGATATAAAATGGGACAGAGAGAATCTGTAGTGGCTTTTCAAGATTTTCTTATTATAGCCTACAGCAGGGGTGTCAAACTCAAGGCCAGGGGGCCAGATCCGGCCCGCAGGGTGCTTAGATCTGGCCCGTGAGGCCGCCCTGGAAACAGCGAGGGACTGGCCTGCGTGCGGCCCTCCCGAGCTCCGTTTTCACTGGCAGAGGATTGCAGGAGGCCGTTGCAGCCGAAAACGGAGCTCGGGAGCCCGTTTTCGCTGGCAGAGCGCTTGGGCCACCAAAGGCACCCCCAACGCGAGTGATATTGATCTGGCCACACCTACCCTGGCCACACCCACCCCGGACCCTTGAGGTCAAACACAACCCTGATGCGGCCCTCAATGAAATCGAGTTTGATATCCCTGGCCTACAGTGATCAACTAGCATCCTGAAATCTCTGTGGTGTTTGTTTCTTGACCTGGCTTAAGTTTACTCCTATCACCCTGTAGAAATGAGAACCTCCTCC
The DNA here is from genome assembly GCA_003457575.1 of Thermophis baileyi. Classification (NCBI taxonomy): domain Eukaryota; kingdom Metazoa; phylum Chordata; class Lepidosauria; order Squamata; family Dipsadidae; genus Thermophis; species Thermophis baileyi. Next base: position 650,342 of record QLTV01001003.1, read on the forward strand.
CTCTCTTCTAGACCAAGGGGGCAGTCCCAAAGATTTTTTTTTTAATCTGCTAAGCAAAATCATGTCATAAAGACAATAAGGGACCAAACACATTTACAAACTAAGAGAAGTAACTATTGCTAGGCAATGTTCCCTCTGACATTGAAAATCGCTGCACAGCAGTTGGAAACTGCTGCGCGGCAATTCCCTGTCACGTGCGCGGCCGCGCAGCTGCGCAGCTTAGAGGGAACATTGTTGCTAGGCCTAAAATTTAGGTTCTTCCCCATTGCTATACTTACTCCTTCTCTTTACCCTCTTCTTCCTTCTATTTTTGATTCCAGCCAGAGAGATAAGATTAGCAAATTGTGCCATGACCAGAAGAGCAAAAAATATATGAGGATAAAGAGAAAGCCAAAACTTATTCCTTATGGTAATAATGTCCATAGGGAATCTATCTCTACAGTTGCCACTGTCTCTTTCTATTCCAAGGGAAATAGTGCCTCCGTCTTCCCAGAAAGAGGAAATGAAGATCCTAGGAACAAGCTGCCATTGAAACTTGAGAAGATTGTACTATAGAGTAGTTATAATGCATATGCATTTCTATTATTAGAATAAGCTTTCTTGAATTGGATAAGATATATATATATATATATAGAAATAGAGCCGAGGTGGCGCAGTGGTTAGAGTGCAGTACTGCAGGCTACTTCAGCTGACTGCTAGCTGCAGTTCGGCGGTTCAAATCTCACCGGCTCAAGGTTGACTCAGCCTTCCATCCTTCTGAGGTGGGTAAAATGAGGACCCAGGTTGTTGGGGGCAATATGCTGACTCTGTGAACCGCTTAGAGAGGGCTGTAAAGCACTATGAAGCGGTATATAAGTGCTATTGCTATATTGCTGTATTCCACTTGACTCAAGGCAAGCTATACTACAGCAGTAGAGGAACACAAATATGGGTATGATTAGATGCAAGTAGGCGAACTGTGAACGTGTATGTGCATAAGAGACAAAAAGACAGAAAGATCTTCTTTGGTCTTGTTGAAATCTGT
>QLTV01001003.1:653407-663431 GCA_003457575.1 Thermophis baileyi
TATATATATATATATATATACAGTAAGTTCTATCTCTCACGTCATGAAACATTTTTTATAAAGACATGTGTACAGATGACAGCTAGGAAATGGTTATTTGTAATAATGTTCCCTGTATACTTCTGTCTCCATAAAACAAGCTTTAAATGAATCAAGGAACACTCTTTTGCTTCCAAAAATAATTCCTAAAGATATTTTGGATAGATGTTTTTATGCTGTGCTGCTCAATTGAGGCCAGTATCCATGAGTAGCACAATCAATAGCCTTCCTTGTAGTTAATTGTGTGATTCAAATTCCTAGCATGTTTGAGCTATATTAGCTTACTTTCACCTCAGATTAATCACTTGATTCTGCAAAAACTCTAGCAAGTTCTTTAGATAGTTCCTACAAAAGTATACAACATATACTAGAATGACAAACAACTTGGAACAGGCTAAGGTAGCCTTTGAAGTTTGTTTCATGAGATTGAACTAGGCCCATGGAAATGTGCATCATTACATATTTTTTAGACTTTAAAGGTTTAGAATCCTGTTTGATACTCTCTAGGTTTTTTAATTAATTAAGAGAATGCATTCTTCAGTCTTTGCATATTAAGTAAAATAAACAACCTTCTTTTTTCTAATTTTATTTCCTGAAAACCTTTTCATAGGTCAAAATAAATTTTCGACAGAAATAGTTTTATATTCTTGCTTGCTGTCTGTCTAATTCTAAATCAATTTTCCTGCCCTTGGAAAATTTTAAATTGTTCATTTCCTCTCTACTTTTAGAAAGTGCTGTCTGTCTGACAAACCTAATTTCTAATTGCCAATTCAGCAAATCTGCTCACTATAATGATTTTTTTTATCATAGGAAAGGACTGAGATATACAGATATTGGCTCAGTGCAGGTAATCATTCCTGGCTTCGTAAAACATGGCTTAAAAATAAGCATCAGGGGCTGAGTCTTCCTTCTGTTCAGCCCACACAAACTTGAATATGTTTGAAGTCTGAACTCCCTATGCTTTGCCCAGGATAATCTTGTTTGCAATTTCTTATCACTATTGCTTTTCATGGTCAATATCACATTAATGTTTCTATGAAAGTTCCTTGGAGAATTTTAGATTTGTCTATATTTCCAAATCTATTAGCAAACCTTTGACTTTTCCCTATGATCAGCTTGATCTCAGCTACATGAATGAATTCTGGAACAAATAAACAGATTTTTGATACTTCAAATTTCCTGACTTCTTTTTAAGCATTGATATGAGAAGGAATTCAACTACTGGTGAACAAGGGCTACAATTGCAATATAAAAGTGTAATTATATTTTCTCTTCATATCACTGGATATGAAACACTAACATTGTCTTGACATTCACAAAACGGTGGGGTATTAATTTATTTGTAGAATATCACAAATACCACATTGATCTCTAAAATTTAAGAATGTTTCCAGAAATGTCCTATGGAATTTACCACATTATCATCCCTGAAGAAAAATATTTTGCATCACAATTATACAGTGTTCTCAGTCTACTTTCCATTTTTTTACTTTGCATTTTATGATTCTTCATCCAGTGATAATCCCATACTCTTGTCTAATCTAGCATGTTGAATATCTGTACCCAACATGTGTACAAGTAGTAAAGAATTTGCTGAATTTTAAGGTAAATATTTCAAAATTCCATAGGATATCTGTTATCTTTCTCTGGATAGGCAAAATTCATCATTATTATTTTTCCAAAGAGAAAAGAATTTAGATCTATGTTTCAGAAAGCAAATAGAGGTAAAGCGCTTAAGAGCTGGACCAATTATTCTAAATTCATTTTCATATACTGCTTCTCTGCAAATTCTCTGCTAATATTTAAAAAAGTTGAATTCAATAAAGCAGAAGTAAATCATGGATCATTCAGCCAAGGTGTCCATCAGTATTCAATGAAGAATCGTACTGTATTCTCTTGGGTGACCTAAAGAGATTGAAGTGATAGATCAGCTACACAACCACATGCAACCACTGAACCCATGGGTCTTTGGTAGCATGCAAGTAATTCAACAAAACATAAAAAATATCCTGCTATGGATAAATGAGAAAGTCTGTTTTGAGTCTCAAAGAGCTTTATTTAGCAAACACTGGAGTTCAATTATTTATTATAAACAGTGATGTTGTTGAGAGAATAAAACCTATACACCTTGAATTGAATTTCTCAGAATATTCAGAGCTTTTCTCAGCACAGAAAGGTTGATTGTAAACACCTATCTCCTAGACATTAGAAATTTGCTTCGTTTGCAAGGTTTTATCTTTATAAAAGTAAGGAGTGTGATATGCCCATGTTCATTTTTTCCTCACTCATTTATGTTTTGCTGGTTATTTGAGCATTTTACAGGGTCACTTTTTTCTACAATGTTTTTTATTCCACTATCCTTCTGAATAACAGGTAAAATGATCAGAGTGAGATACAGCTTATTGCCATCTGAGATCTTTATCTTGAACTTTCCTTGGTGTTCCTATTTCTCAGTCGCCTTTTTCTAGGCTAACCATTTAATGCCACCTACCGTTGTGTTCTAGGAGACAGGTTGAATGGGAGCCTGCCAGCAATTTGATTGAAGGGGTTTGTTTGACACTTCAGAGGCAGCCAATCATATCCTTCCTGCCTCATCTTAGGTCACTGATCAATGTCTGTGTCAATCTGGTGAGTAAATAAAATGGCAATCTCCTACACATTTGCCAAGCTCCCTTCTACAATACAAACTCCCTGTTCAGCACTCCTAGAAAGAACTTCCTTGAATAACACCAGACATAATGAAGTATATTTTCAAAGTGGTGCATGGGGAGAGAATGAAAAAGAAACCCATAGTCCAATGACTGGTTTTGGCTACTTTCCACCCACCACTCTGAAAATCCACTTCTGCATGTTGCGCTGAGAGTTGAGGGCTGCAAGTTGGAGAGTGGGGTGGTGGATACTGCACACGCCTGCATACACCTGGCAGAGGAGATGGAAAATAGTGTGGGACCCTGGAGACATTATTCAGCCTCACCTTGTAAAAATAATGCAAAAGGACATTAACTCTTAACTCAACAAATTATTAGAATGAAATTGTTTTGCCATTTATAACATTCATAGTTTAAAGAAAGTTTGTGGTGTCTTTGTATGATGTTCAGATCCTTCTAACCCTTTAACATGGATGTTTCTAGATTGCATTAAGGAACATCAGTTTGACCTGGTATGCCCTTGACATGCATAAAATTGATATAATGACAGCTGACTTGAAAGACAAGTCAACAATAGATAAATCTTTCACGGGTGTGATACCTCTTCAATTAAAAAAATGAAAGAAGCTGGAATACTTAATGTAACAATAACTGTCATTTAAGTAGGAACTCAATGGATAAAAATATTGAGTTTTTATAAGGTTAAAATGAAAGCTAATAAATTGTAATAATTTCCCTATATACAGTGCTGGTTTAAATTAGTTGGCATTTTCATTGATCTTTTGAAATGATTTCGATTACAGTCTGGAGGATCGTAGAATGCAGGAAATTCAGGAAACTCAGCTGAAGTCAGACAAACAGTAAAAACAAGACGTTGAACTATACTGACTTTTGGACTGATACACCAGGAACTTTATTATGCTCTGAGTCAAGAGTATACAACTTTCATCAGCTGGAGGATCATACTGACATTTGTGGCACATATCAATAATTAAATTCAAGAACTGAATGTCCCAAGATCCAAGTTGGGGAATCTTAGGGATGAAATGATGTGTTAAAGGGTGCAAGTGTTGTTTCCCATTTTGAGCCTTAATTCGTCCAAGCTTCTAAATAAATCAGGTCAGCTTTTCCAAACCCACCCATTCTGGGGGCTGCAAAAGGAGATGTTTATAAAGCACATATCTTTTAGCTGTACTCCAAATAGCTTGAAAGTGATCACAAGGTGTCTGCCCACTGGAATAAGATTCTCCCTGAAATATGATTGCCCATGTCCCTGTGAGCGTTTTGAAGACCTGACTCTTTGTCCAGGCCTTTGGTGAGTGTGATTGAAGCCCCTTTTAGGTTGTGTGGGCTTGTTATTTCTCCTGTCCACCTGCCCATCTTTTATTCCTTTGTTCTTGTTTGTTCTTGTATTGTTTTATTTCTTCTTATATTGCTACTTATTGTTATTCTTTGCCCAGAATTGTTAGGGGGTTGGGTGGTATACAAACCTAATAATAATTAAAAAAAGGAAATTAGTGGATATCCACTCCTTCAAAATGGAAGTGTTGTTTCCTTTTCTAAGATCTTCCTTTGTAAGATCTAGTTATTGAAATACAAACAGAACTGATGGAAAGCAGACTGGAAGAAATGAGCGCTTCAATACAAATGAGCACCTCCAAACAATATTAATAATTAATCCAGCATTTAAAATTGGCCAGAACAAGATGCTTGTGCTAGCTGAGGTCTTGGGTGGGGGAGATGTCAAAAAGTGCCCAGGATCTTGTAGTTGTGCCAAAATGATGCCCATGATCATGTAACTGAAGTCCTGCCCATTTTTATCATGTCATATGCATGTGATTCATGTAAAAAAGAATCAGAATGCTTTAAGCTGCCTTTACGACTTTTTGAATTCCCCTTCTGTGCACACACATGTTCAAGCCAAAAACTTAAGAAATCTATGACAAATTATATAATTTGTCACTACCAAATTCCTGAAAAAAATCCTACATTTGCCAAGCAATTAGGTCACAATATAAGTTTCAATTGTTTTGAGTAGCCTTTAAACCATTTGATAGTATGTATTTTTGTTTTTGTTTTGAGAGGCCCTTTGTCATGGCCTGAAACTATTCTTGGCATAAATTCTATGTTAAAATCTTACGTACAGTACATACATCGAAATCCTCCCTCTATCCCCATGCAAGTTTAATTCTTATACCAGAGAAGAATCTGAACATTATATGAACAATCATACAAGGGAGTCTGAATATTGTGTTAAACTCAATCTGGATCAGACTCAGGACATTATCCTGACATAAGGAGATAATAACTCAAGCCAACTAGTACAATATTGATGATTTCAAGTACATGTTTCCATTGAGTACAATAACTACATGGCATACCCTCCAACCTCACCTATTCTACCAGTACAGTGCTGGTTATTCAGGGCTAGTACTGGGTACATTCTTGATTTTCCTTGTGCCTTCCGTCCAGTCCTCCTGCTAACCCTGTAGTAGCACCTTTTCCTTCCCATCCATCTCCTGCTAGAACCACTCCATTCCCTTCTTGACCCCAGCTACCGCAAGGCATGTGGAGGGCCCTGAGCATCCCAGTCTTGCGCTATCTGAAGTACCTCATTAACATTGGAGGGTATGGCATGGATGGAATTGAAATAGTTGGTCAAGGTGATGTGCTGTGTTTATATTGCAGGTGATGGGAGTAGTAGGACCTTCCAGTGTGGCCGATGGATTACCCCTTCTTCATCTCAGCCCTTATCTCTCGCCACCTCTACCCTTCAGCACAGCTGTTGTCCGGCTTGTAGCATTGCAGATTCAGGTGTGACTGCCTTGCCTGTTAGACAGGCTTTGCTTCTTATGTGGTTGAGACACCAGTTCACTGGTGATCTTTCGTTTTCTGCGAAAGCTGGGCAAAAACTGTGAGGCAAAGTTCATACTTCCCCTTACTTAATGTTGAAGTTTCATAACATAGCATTTAGCAACTCTCCAAGTCTTTGGTGGGTGTCAATTTAGCATAATTCCATTGAGTCACATTGGAATTGTGCAGATTGAAGCCAACCAAAGACCTGACATGAGCAACAACTATATTTCCTGACAATGTAGATTAGCATTATTTATTTTTGCTTCTTAGATGAATAATAAGAGCTACAAAAGTGCTGAGGCAATAAGTCTTTTGTAGGTTGTGAACTTGAAAGGCTAAAGCTAATTTCATGGAAGTGCTTTATATGAATCTAAAGATCAGGTATTTTTACATTCTGTCCTCTGAAGTATTCTATATAATTTCCAGTTTGCAAACCCATTCATTAATTCTAAAAGATATTGCTTATCAGTTTACTATCCCAGATTTCCAGAACTTAATTGACAGCTTCTCTCCCTCCCTCTCTCTCCTTCCCTCCATCTTTTACCCTTTCAATTACTTAAATATTAAGTATTTCTGTCAGATAGATGAAGATAATCTGGGACTTATATCTGTTAATGGTTTTTAAAATGGTTCATTATACTCTTTTAATAGCCTAAACTTTGTGGAGTAACTTGGGATGCTACACTGCATTGCTCCTACTTGGAAAATGCAAATTTTGTGCTTTGTTTGTGGGGCGGGGTTAGTTCTTCATTGATGCTAAAATAAGGTGAGAAGGAAGAAGATATGACATTTTTTTCCAGATGTAGGCTTTCTACTCCGGTTCCCTATCTGTCCAATCTTTGGCATTTGGCAGAATCAGGATCAAAACAAAACGATAGGTATGGTCTTCGAAATGTACATTTTCAGAGAGATGTAGTGGATTCTTAAAAATGACTGAAATACTTTTCCTTGCATTTTTCCTAGATTTTTTTTTTATTTCAGAACTTTTGGTTTGAGTTGGCATAGGTAATTATCAGTACTATCTGCATCATTTAGACTAAAACAAATAGGTCAATGAGCCCCAAATCTTGAATGTTTAATCAATTGATTATGTTGAAGCTAAAAATGTAAGGTGATGAACCTATCCTGTAATATATTGAGTGAACCAAGTATCTGTGGATCCAATTTTTTTAAACATTGCTGTTTTAATCTACCAGTTTTAATTAATATTGAATCTTTTTTATTATCACTGCACAGGCTTTAAAAGAAGATTTTCCCTTAAGCCATGTGATCTCCCCATTCACCAATCAGGAGAGAAGGGAAGGAATGCTTTTAAATCTACTGATTCCATTTGTGCTCACAGTAGGATCAGGAAGCAAAGGTCTGATTAACAGAAAGAATATTTTGTTTTCCCCTCCTGCCTGCCTCTCTGAAACAGCAATTTTGTGCATTGTTATACCTTCGTGTTTCTTTTGGCACAAGCATTCTTTCTGGTGTATTGTCTGTAAGGTTTGTTGAGGACTTGGATGAGAACATTGGTGTGTTGTAGTGTCCTTCTCTCATTTCAGCTGTGTTTTCTGAATTAAATCTTTGACAGAGGAACTCCCCTTTTTGAAATCACCACAATGACAGAGCAGGCTGGACAAAGCAAAAATTCACCTATATGTAAGAAAAAATGGGGGCAAACAAGAAAGACACACAGCTTCTATATAAGCTACTCTTCCTGTATGGTTTAAACTCTTATTTAACATGATCATGTCTGCAGTGCATCTGATTTTGTTCCAAAGGGTTCATTCACACTTTCGGCTGGACAGTTTGTGTGGGAGGGTACAGCTTAGTCCTTAGGGCTAAGGCCCGTGTACGTCTCTTTGGTTAGCAAGCCCAGAGAGAATATGGTGAAGTCCAGTATGAGCCTCAATTCTTAAAGAATCAAAACCAAATATAATATAGTGTAGGAATGCCAAGAAAGAGCATGATTCCTTTGTCTTGTCTTGTTGTGTTTGTTCTTGAATAATTTTGTCTTTTGCTTACAGAAGGAAAAGGTAGGGAAACTGATTGTGGTTTACAGAACATTTATGTGTCATCATGTGGTGTTTGAATCTTTGATAGGAATCAACGCCTGATCTGCTCTTTGTCTTTTCCTTTTGATATCATGCAGACAGTCCTTGGCTGGAGCAGCCTGAAGTTCTCCTGCTGCTCCAGACAGTCATTAACATTTTACTGCCACCTCGCATTATTAGCACTTCACGTAGTAAGAACTTCATGCTGGAGAGCTCCCCTGCCCACTGCTCCACTCCAGGAGATGCAGGAAAGGACCTGCGTAAGGAAGGGCTAGCTGAATCCACTAGTCAAGCAGCCTACTTGGGTGAGTGAGAATTTCTATCTGGCAATGAAAATTGAGATCAAGCTGATAGGATGACAATGTTTTCCTACCAAAAATAGTCTATTCCAAATCTTGAATGTGCAAGTATGCATGGGTTGTTATCACTATACTGTTGTTTAATTTTTCGGACTTATTTGTCTCATTTTTTAGCTTTGAAGGTGATCCTTGTTTGTTTTGAGCGGCAGCTTGGTAGCCAATGGTATTGGCTGAGTCTGCAAGTCAAAGAAATGGCTTTGCGAAAAGTTGGAGGGCTGGCCCTATGGGATTTCCTGGATTTCATTGTACGCACTCGAATTCCTATTTTTGTACTTCTTCGACCCTTTATTCAATGCAAGGTAATTCACTATGATATTAGTCAGAATTTTTTTTGAAATGATATTGCAAACAGGATTTATTATTGTTCCGATAGGGGCAAGACATTTCTTTGCGATAAGGTGCATTTGCAAGCAAAACCCTTCAAATCCAGAAATTCAGTTTCAAAAGTATTGGTTTGCAAATTAATATGCCTGATTCAGTCTGGATTTGTAAAAGACAGGCCTCATGATAATGGCTGAGAATAGTTGTTTTGTATGTGCATTAATAGCAAATAAAATGTCCCAGTCTTCATGGCTGTCCCCTGCCATTGTCATCCTCAGTTGCTAGCCCAGCCAGCTGAGAATCACGAGGAACTGACTGCCCGACAACACATTGCTGACCAGCTGGAGCGGCGCTTCATCCCCCGCCCTCTCTGTAAGAGCTCTCTCATTGCAGAATTCAATAATGAACTGAAGATCCTCAAGGAGGCTGTGCATAGTGGATCAGGTGAGGACACTGGTGGAAAAGGGAGGCTGAAGATGAGGAAACAGGAAAGAACATCAATACCAGCATCAGACCGAACACCAAGTGTTTTTTTTTCTTCTCATCAAACACATATTATAGAATGAGAAATCTGAATTTTGATAAATAATGTAGGAATCCTCATTCAAAATTATAAGCAGTTGTAAACTTGAATTGTGATGGTGATTGAAAGATTATCTACTAAAAGTAGAATTTAATTTATGATGCTGGGAGAAAAACGTGTAATGGTTACTAGTGGTTATAATTTCCGATGAGGCATTCTTAAGGGTGGTGAGATGTTTCTTGCTATTTCATAGGAGCATGAAATTAAACTAAGTACATTTCAAAAGAAAGCTGCTCCTTTCTTTATCCACACTGTTAATCCTTCACACTCTTCAACTGATGGCTCAGAATCATATGCCTTTCCTTTTGCTTTGATAACATTATTCCGCTAGCGTAATTGTCATTCGTGTTTTAGCTTACCAAGGGAAGACCTCCATCAGCACTGTGGGAACCTCCACCTCTGCTTATCGACTGAGCCTTGCCACTATGTCCCGCTCCAATACTGGCACTGGAACCGTTTGGGAACAGGATAGTGAACCTTCTCAACAAGCCTCCCAGGATACTTTAAGCAGGACAGATGAAGAAGATGAGGAAAGTAAGTATTCATTAACTCAGACATGATTTATTTAATTAATTTCTGTAGTTGCCCATCTCAGTCCAATTGACTCTAATACAGGGAGTCCTCAACTTACAACCATTTGTTTAACAGCAATTCAGTTACAATAGCCTTGAAAAAAGTGACTTACGATCTATACTCACTCTTTTTTTATTTATTTATTTAAACACACATACACAAAAACAACAACAACATCAACATAACATATTACAAACAATAGAAACATTAATAGTCCCCTATCTCTAATAAGCTCTTATCGGATATACATAGTGCTTTCAATCATTATTTCTTATTGAAGTATAAACATATAAAATCTTTACTTAAATACTTAAATTTTACACCATTGAACTTTTCTATTATTTATTACTTCTTTCTTTTAACCAATTATAAAATTTTTTCCAGACTTTATAGAAATCAGAAGCTTCTTCTTGAGATATACATAAATCATTTTCTTATTGAAGTATAAACATATAAAAACTTTAATACTTAAATTTTACACCATTAAACTTTTCTATTATTTATTACTTCTTTCTTTTAACCAATTGTAAAATTTGTTCCAGACTTCCAGACTATCAGAATCTTCTTTTTCTTTTAATTCTCTGGTTAACCTATCCATTTCCACAC
>QLTV01001004.1:151373-163721 GCA_003457575.1 Thermophis baileyi
CCCCAAGAGTATCATATTCATTTTTCAAAACCATTATGCATTCTTTCTTTTTGTACATCAATATAGTAAGTCTTGTTAGGACTCTGTCCAAACGGTTGGGTTGGTTAATATAAACAAGCCACAAATCACTGTTTAAATGTATATATGTAATATGGCTTTAAATGCATTGTTGCATTCTGACTGGCAGTAACGGCCATAAGAGGGAGCTAGAGAACATGGTTAGTTCTCTCTCTTTTGCTGATTCATTGCTGAAGTGACTTCGTGTCTGAGAGTAAGCTCTGTGTGTAGCTAGCTATCTGTGATAGTTGAAATCTTTGCTGATTAAGACAAAGAAAGGCTGGTAAGAAGACTATTGTACTTCTGAATACTTGTTGCCTTCTGACTGGCAGTACTGGCCATAAGAGGGAGCTAGAGAACACGGTTAGTTCTCTCTCTTTCGCTGATTCATTGCTGAAGTGACTTCGTGTCTGAGAGTAAGCTCTGTGTTTAGCTAGCTATCTGTTATAGTTGAAATCTTTGCTGATTAAGACAAAGAAAGGCTGGTAAGAAGACTATTGTACTTCTGAATACTGACTGATTAAACGTGTATGATTCGGACTGTTATTTGGACTGTGCTATCTGTTTAAGTAAACTACTTTTATACACTTTAACGTATCTGTTTATTGACTGAATCATTACTGATATCTACTGCAACATTACGGTGAACTGTGCAAACCTTCAGGGCCCAGAGGTTACTCTGCACAATTCCTTAACAAGGTACAACTTAAGGGGGTGCCCGCAATATTCATGCAGCTAATCAATGAAGTCCTGCATGAGCATCTGTACAAAGGGGTGTTGGTGTATCACCCCCCCACCGCAATATTCGCTGTATAAGACGCACAGACATTTCCACCCATTTGGGGTGGGGGGGGGAGTGTGTCTTATACACCGAAAAATACTGTAGCTCATGGATGAATTCCAGTTGTCTGTGAAGTAGTGGCAGAAAAGTTACAGTCCTCTTTTGAACAACACTGTAGTCTGCAATTTTTTCCCCGCTGGAAATCCATTCCTACTCCCACACCATTCAAAGGGTCTTCATCCCAAATTGTATAGCTAAATGTCTGTAGAGATTTCTCAGTCATCCAGGTCATGGTTGTCCCAAAGGTGCTTTTTCAGGAGGCAACTGGACTTTCTTGTTTTTTCTTTTGAAGACGTTTCGCTTCTCATCCAAGAAGCTTCTTCAGCTCTGACAGGATAGTGGGGAATGGAAGGATTTATATTCCTTGCAGACAGCAATCCAAATGTGAGTTTCATCAGGATAGGATTGACTTGTTGAAAACAAAGCGGGGGATGACAAACCTAAACCCAGACAACCATTGAAATGGACTATGGAGTGCCAGGCGGCATTTGAAAAACTCAAACAGCTCTTCTCTGCTGAGCTGGTGCTAAAGCACCTGGATCCAGATAAACCATTTGTCATCCAGGCAGATGCCAGTGATGTAGCAGTAGGGACCATGCTGATGCAGGAGAATGAGCAGCGACAATTACAGCCGTGTGCATACACGTCCAAAAAGTTAACTGAAACTGAACAGCACTGGGCCGTATGGGAGAAAGAAGCCTATGCAGTTAGGTGGGCGCTCCTTTCCTGGAGGCATTTCTTAGAGGGGAGTAAAATCCCTTTCCAGGTATGGACTGATCAGAAAAACCTGGAAGCCTTAAAAATCCCTCATAAGCTCTCTCCTAAACAGGTGCGATGGGCCCAATACTTTCAATGATTCAACTTTACCCTACGCTACCTACCAGGAGGAAAAAAATATCCTTGCTGACACTTTGTCAAGGATGCCTCAGTACAATAGCTCTAAAGCTGAGGTAGTCAAACCTATGCTCCCATCGCACCAGCTGGCCGCCCAAGTAACCACGATAGCACAGGAAAAAGAAAACTCCTGTGGATGAGGCTATGGCAGCTGTGTTTAAGGATGCCCTAAAGATGACACCTGGTTTATTAGCCATAAAAATGTTTTTTCTATTCAGGACAGACTGGCTTGGGTAGAGGGCAAGTTATATGTGCCTGCCAATCAGAGACTTAAAGTTATGCAAGCATGCCACGACTCCAAACAGGTGGGATATTTTGGGTTCATGAAAAAACTACACCTCATTAAAAGACAATTTTGGTGGCCTTCTCTCAAAAAAGACATTGAAAGCTGTTTCCAGCTGCCCTATTTGTGCTCAAAGCGAATGCAAGGGCCTTCAGCACCCTGGACAGAGATCTCTATGGACTTTATTGTGGAACTCCCTGAAAGCGCAGAACACAAAGTAATTTGGGTCATAACGGACCTTTTGTCAAAACAGGTTCATTTTATCCCGTGCCAAAAAATACCCACGGCTAAAGGACTAGCAAAGATGTTCCTACACCATATCTATCGATTACATGGTGCACCACAACGAATAATTTCTGACGGGGGGGGGGGGGTCCAATTTACCTCTAAGTTCTGAAGAGCCTTTTTGGACCTGTAAGGTACCGAACAAGGACTAAGTTCTAGTCACCATCCTCAAACTAATGGCGGGACTAAATGTTCAAACTCAGTTCTAGAACAATACCTTAGATCCGTGATGGCGAACCTATAGCACGCATGCCAGAGGTGGCACGCAGAGCCCTCTCTGTGGGCACGTGCGCTGTCACCAGCTGCTCTTCTGGTTTCCGGCGCGCAAGCTGATCTTTGCGCATACCGGAGCCCCGGAAACGCGAAGACCAGCGGGCCGGTGCGCATGTGCGTACCAGACACCTGGTCTTCGGGTTTCCGGTGCTCCGGCACGCATGAAGACCAGCTGACCAGTGCGCATGTGCACGCCGGACACCAGAAGACCAGCTGGCCGGCACAAGCATGCGCACCGGCCAGCTGGTCTTCGAGTTTCCAGGGCTCTGGCACGCGCGTTCCGGTTTGGGCACTTGGTGCCGAAAAGGTTCGCCATCACTGCCTTAGATGCTTCATCAACTATCAACAAGACAATTGGACTGACCTGCTGTTTACTGAAGTCGCCTACAATAACGCAGTACACAGTAGCACCGGTTTCACCCCTTTCCAAGTTGCTATGGGACAAGAATTCAAACCCATGCCTGAACTACCAGCCAAAGATCCTGTTATTCCATTGTTAAAGGAGTGGATTAACCAGCTGCAAAACACCTGGCCTGTTGTGCGCAAAGCCCTTGCTGAAGCTAGGAACGCTTACAAAATCCAGGCTGATAAAAAGAGGGTTGAACCTAAGGAATTTAAAATAGGGGATCGTGTATATTTGTCCACATGATTCCGCCAATCCTGACAACCCTCTAAGAAATTAGGCCCTAAGTTTATAGGTCCTTTCCCCATCAAACATATTATAAATCCAGTTACAGTAGAACTGGAGTTGCCAAAGACTTTGAGGAGAATCCACCCCATTTTTCACTGCAGCTTATTAAAGCCTGAGGCAGTTTCCTCTTTAAGGCCAAAGCCGCCTCCTATTCCTGAACCATTTATGATAGGGGTGGGGGACAACATTTTGAGATTAAAGAGATCCTTGACTCACACACTCACAGGGGCAATGTCCAATACTTAGTGGCATGGAAAGACTTCCCTAGCTCCCAAAATGAATGGGTTGATAAACATCATGTTAAAGCCCCTAGATTACTTAAACGATTTCATAACCAGTATCCTGATAAACCAAAGTAACTATAACCTTTATTTTCCTTTTTTCCTTTTTTCTCTTCTAGGTGTGGATCTCCTTCTTTTAGGGGGGGCAGCATGTCAGGTCCCTACTGGAACACTGCCATTCCAAAGGGGAGGGGGGAGGCTACACGGGCTGAATGTTTTGCATGCTTTCGCTTTTGCTGTAACTGCTTGGGAGTTTAGGTAGGGAGGATGTACCATCTGCAGAGACTCCCTCTCAGCCGGTTCCAGTCTGTTACCCAAGGTCGCGGTGTCCCGAGGAAGACCTCCTCTCACCATCCAGCCTCGGAGTTCTCAAAACACCTTTGCAGCATTTTATTGGCTGCCGGTGGACATGGGGCATTGGGGTGGGGGTTGAAGGGGAAAAGTTAGCCTAATGCTTCGTGCGCGAATTTCAGACTCCGCCTGACTTCTCTGCAATCACTGTCTCTCAGTAAAAGTTCCTTTTGAAATGCAAATTGTTTCACGAGTCATGCTTTCCTGAGAAGGTAGCTGAAGCAGGTCCTTACATTAAGCTTATCTGACTCATGAGATGAGGATGAGACGAAAGCAAATATCCAAACATGTTACCTGTGCATTTTGGGTCATACTTAAGTGGAAATTGGGCGGCATACAAATTTAATAAATAATAATAATAATAATAATAATAATAAAATGGGGAAGTGCCTTACATACGATAAGCTTTATTTGCACAGAAATAAGAAGTGTAAGGACACACGTACATGCATAAAAACTTTCCACTCTCTAGAAACAATTTCTTACCTTATGTTTAGTCATTGTTCCAACAATAAGTGGGCACACCATACCTGACAGGGTCCCCACACCATTGGAGATGCCCATCAAGATACTGGCATATCCGGGGGGGGGGGCAATATCTAAATGATTGACATTGAATCCTGGAAGTGGAGGAGATAAAAATGAAATGAGTACAACACACTGCCTGAAAACTTATATAATTAGATTGCATTTGGCTACACAATTGCAGTTTAATAAGAGAACGGTTAATGTTACTATGATCTTCTTCAATCTAGTAATGCAACTCCCTAGAGGAGTTGTACTTCAGTTTCCATAATGAGATTGGAGAAGACATCCATAACACCATCTAGCTTTAGCTGATTGGACCAGGATGGGTGAAGGGCCAGGGAGCATGATACTCAAAGATTTAAAGGAAAAAAAATATTTTTAAGGTGCTGTTGTAAGGAATATCCTTCTGGGTTCAGTTCCAAGTGGGGAAAAAGACACTGGATTCATGGAAGTTGCTTGGAAAGAAGGTTTAATGGTGGACAGGAGCACATGGCATGAGTTCCTGAACAGAAAAGGTGGTCACATGCTTCCAAAAGGTGGGTGAGGAGAGAAGGAAGGAAAAGATGCTGAGTCTCTTGGTTTTATGACCTCTGTTGGGCCCCACCTCTTAGTTTCCTGTTCCTGTGTATGTAATGCACTCTGATTGGCTGTCAGACTCCCAGGGCATGCTGGGGCAACTCTTGTGGGCTGTCCTGAGCCCCAGGCTTGGCTGATGTAATCTTCCCAGGTCCCACGAAAGGGCTTTGGGCAATTCCTAATATGGCTCTGTCTGAAGGATATCTTTGTTATGTAGAATAGACTGCTCCAGGCTATTAACAAGGGGTGTGTGTGTGAGTGAGCTGGGCTATTCCTTGCTGGCACATTGACAAAGGTGGGGGCTACTAAGAGTGAGTCTGTTTCCTTTCTAAAAGCATGTTTCTCAATTTCTCTAGGGATATTCTATATAATATTCTGCCTTTTTAATATTTCCTAGGATATTTCATTTTTCTAGGAAAGGGGTGGGTGCTAACTTCCTACAGTGCATGATCAAATCTACAAAATTCATTGCATTTTTATTGGTCTGCTAGGGCAGAGAGGTTATGCAAAGTAATTCTGAGAGCCATTAAATAATGAATTCCTTTTAACACAAGCAGGAAATTCTTCAACTAGATGGTGATTGTGGAACAATGCAAGAGAACAATTCTACAGGTAGTCCTCGACTTATGGTCACTAAACGAACTGTTGTAAGTCGAGGACTACCTGTAGTCATTTTACAGTATGTGACTGACAGTGGATGAAGAGTAGCCAAAGTGTTTCATTTCCAGCTCTGTAATTCTTAAGTCTAAGATGTCCTGACTGAGCATAGCTCACTTTGGTTGGGTTTATGTAGGAAATGCCTTTTGAGGCTTGACAGAGGGCAGTTGATAGCCATGATTATATCACACTGGTCCAAGACTCAACTCCCAACTAGTTGAAAAAGCTTTGTGGGGCTAAGCAAGAAAATCTTCTGTGTTGGAACAGAAAACAAAATGAAACCAGAAAGCTCTCTTTACTTTCTTCAAAAAAATAAACATAACATTTAAGAATGTAGTGAATTTTCCAAAAATCTTAGAGGATAGACATGGCTAGAATACAGGTAATCCTTGACTTACAACAGTTCGCTTAGTGACTGTTTGAAGTTACAAGGGCACTGAAAAAAGTGACTTATGACCATTTTTCACAGTTACAACCATTGCAGCATCCCCATGGTCACGTGATTTACCTTTGGATGGTTGACAACTGACTCTCATTTATGATGGTTGCAGTGTCCCGGGGTCATGTGATCCCCAGTGGTGGGATTCAAATTTTTTTACTACTGGTTCTGTGGGCGTGGCTTGCTTGCTTGGTGGTCGTGGCTTGGTGGTCACGTGACTGGGTGGGCGTGGCTTGGTGATCACGTGACTGGGTGGGCGTGGCCAACTCAATGTCACTCACATCAAGGGGTGCCTCGCCTGGCCCCTCCCCTCCCAGCCATTCCTTGTCACACCCAGCCTCAACGTATCTATAGTTCTGTAAAAATGTTGTTCACCTTTTTTCGACTTTATTATCTACATACTATAGATGTACTTTCATGGACCACTGAAAGGAGGAAATGGCTCACATGCTTTGCCCAAGAGTGTGATAGGCAACAGGCTTTTAAGGGGCTGCCAGAAAGAAGGGGGGACAATGTATTTTCCAAAGCAGCAGAAGGCAAAACAAGAAGCAATGGATGGAAACTGAACAAAGAGAGAAGCAACCTAAAACTAAGGATAAATTTCCTGACAGTAAGAACAATTAACCAGTGGAACTGCTTGTCTCCAGAAGTTCTGGGTGCTCCAACACTGGAGGTTTTCAAGAAGAGACTGGACAGCCTCCCCCTCCATCCCTCCGTCTCTCTCACACACACACACACAGACACAGAAGTTGGATTGGATATCTCTCTCCCACCCTCCTGCCCTCCCTCCCTCTCTGCTTTAGGCTTAGAAAGTCTGCCAGTGCTGCTCCTCATTTGGCAATGCTTAAGGAGAATTAGGGGCTAGAGACAGTTGACATTCTCATCTCTGCTACAGGTGAGGCTGTCAGAAAGACTTTTTGGCAGGCACGCAACGCCTTCTCCTCAGCCTCTCAACACTAGTAATGAGAGATGCGGCTCTACTGCCCAGGGTAGGCAAAGCCTCTCATTTTGTACAAGCCAACTGCTGCCAGTGGATATGCACTTATGGGTGGCGTGGGCGGGTCCATCCAGGGCACAGAAGTTCTGCCGCTAGCTCGCCTTGAGCCACGGGGTTTTTTAAAAAAAATATTTTCCCTACGGGGGGCTACTGAAATGGGAAGCGTGCCTCTGTCTGCATAACTAGGGGGAGATTCTCCACCCCGCAAAAGCCAATGGCTTGAAAGCGGCTCCTCTGCCACCCCCACCCCCCATTCCCCCGCTGCCTTCCCCAAACACCTTCCCCGTTGCAAATGCAGCGTGCCGTTCAGGTAGGAAATGCCTGGAACGCAATAAAGCCCACCCACTCACCTCCTGCTGGCAGGCTGGCTAATGGGGTGAGAGGAGAGGCGGAGAAGCCGGAGGGGAGCCGATTGGAGGGAAAGTGCATGTGCTACAGCATGCTGCGGATGCCCTCGCTCGCCCCTTTGCCTGGCTTTCCTCCTCCCGTGGTCTCCTCAGTGCTCGCTTGTGCTCCCCCTCCCCAGTCTAGCTTGATTGCAGGCGGAGCCACACTGCCTTTTACAAGCCCGCTGTCGGTGAAGCTTGGCTTTTTGCATAGCTTTGTCCAGCTGTCGGCTTCCTCCCCAGGCTCCTGTCCATTTCCCCCCTGACAGCCAGACAAAGCTAGGCAAAAGCCAGCCCTCACCGGCGCCCAGCTTCACTGACAGCGGGCTTGCAAAAGGCAATGTGAGCTTCTGCCTGCATCAACCTAGATGGGCAGGGAGAGAGCGCGAGTGAGCCAGAGGCCCTTCCCTCCAGCCAGGAGTCTGAAGTTCGAATTTCTTCCCCCCCCTCCGACCTGCGCGTACCTTGGCAACGGGATTGTTTCTCTCCGCCCCCTTTTCCAGCTGCTGGATCAGGGAGACAAACCTAGCTTTGCTGCCATTGCAGCCAGGAATCTCAAAGCCTAGAAATAATGTTTGTGCTACAACCAACCCCTAGATCGGCCTCCTGCAAACTCCGTCTCTCGAGGAGCCCGGCCGAACTTTTGCGCGCCACTCGCTGAGGCGGAGGGTGGGGCTGGAGCTAATAGGTGGCCAAGGTAAGTGCCTGAAGGACCCCATCTCATCGTCAGGAGTCCTGGTGCCTCAGCGAGCAAAACTTCAGCCAGGCTCCTCAGAAGACGACGGAGTTTGCAGGCCGCCTGCCTATCTAGCGCCCAGATTGGCTGCAACAGAAGCGTGGCTTCCAGCTCTGAACCGAGGGCTGCCTTGGGCGCCACCAGCTGGCGTAAATGTACCAGGACGAAGGCTGAATGGGCAGTGCAAAGGCAAGTTGCGCCTCGCTCCTGCACACTAAGGCCGTTGCTACCGCTGCTTTGGCCCGCCTGCACCATCCCCCCTTGACGCCACAGCACCTTTAGGGAGCTGCAGTCTCAAAGATTGTGTGGCAAGAGAAAAGGCAGCCGTGTGTCCTGCCGCTGCCGTTCCAGAGGGCTGCCTCGGGAGCGAGGGGGAATAAAGAGGCCAGCCGGCAAGCAAAGGTTCACTCGCTTGCTTTGCTCTCCCACCTCCGCTGCCTTTTCTTGGCTCCCCTCATCTTGCAGCCAGCTTTCTCATTTAGGGAGCTGCTGTAGATCGGGAGGGCCGCGCGGCAAGAGAAAAGGCATTTCATTTCACTTTGCAAGAGTGGAGGCAGGACAGCAAAGCCAGCGATGCTTTGGCCTGCCGGCTGGCCTCTTTATTCCCCCTCGCTCCCGAGGCAGCCGGGTAACACAACACAAGGCCGTGGAAGCTTTATAGTGTTTCTGGGACGACGGGAGCATCCCACACAGTAGAAGTGAGGAGTGACTGGGCGGGGCGAGCGAGCGAGCGGCGACCGGGCAACCGGTTCGGGGGTGTGGCCAGCCAGCGGTCACTACCGGTTTGGCGACCCAGACCAAATTACTGCTACCGGTTCGCCCGAACTGGTAGAAACCCACCTCTGATGATCCCCTTTTGCAACCTTCTGACAAGCAGAGTCAATGGGGAAACCAGATTCACTTAACAATGGTGTTACTAATTTAACAACTGCAGCAATTCACTTAACAAATGTGGCAAGAAAAGTGGTAAAATGGGGCAAAACTCACTTAACAAATTTCTCACTTAGCAACATAAATTTTGGCTCAATTGTGGTCATAAGTTGAGGAATACCTCTACTGCAAATCCCCATTTTATGCTCAGCATCTTTTTCTATAAATACACTTAGAAGCACACTGAAACCTCTGTCACTTTTGATAGGTATCATATCATCAGCATAGAGCAAGCTGTTACAGTATGTATTTAGGATCATCGGCATATGTACCATGGGATCCTTCATCAACTCTGGCAAGTCATTGATATATAAACTAAATAATAATGGGGCCAGGATACACCCTTGCCTTACCCCTTTATTTGTGTGAATCCTGTTAGAGCCCCATTAACCCCATACTGCACCCTCAAACAGGTACTTGTGTAAAGGGCTTTAACTGCAAATCCCCATGTTATGCTCAGCATCTCTTTCTATAAATACACTTAGAAGCACACTGAAACCTGTGTCACTTTTGATACAGTAGGTATAAAACCTCAACCTAGATAGCAAGTTGCACACATATAATAAAAAGTGGCAGCTGATCCACTTCAGATTATGGTACAGTAAATCTGTTATTTTGATGCATCACACACTTGCCTTCAGTACACTTGAGTAGAGCTAACCTTCAGGAATTTACTATGATATGCAACTAAGATGATTAAAGGCCTGGAGACTAAAACATATGAAGAACGGTTGCAGGAATTGGGTATGGCCAGTCTAGAGAAAAGAAGGACGGGGGGACATGATAGCAGTATTCCAGTATTTGAGGGGCTGCCTCGAAGGAGGTCAACTTATTTTCCAAAGCACCAGAGGGCAGTACAAGAAACAATGGATGGAAACTAATCAGGGAGAGAAGCAACCTGGAATTAAGGAGAAACTTCCTAACAGTGAGGACAATTAACCAGTGGAACAGCTTGCCTTCAGAAGCTGTAGGTCAGGGCTGTCAAACTCACAGCCCGCGAGCCAGATGCGTCATGTGCTGGCCACGCCCACGCCTGGTTTAGCGAAGGGGGAAAAAGTCCCAATACGTCACGTGACGCCGCCGTGACGATGCAAGTTTGACACCCCTGCTGTAGGTGCTTCATCACTGGAGGATTTTAAGAAAAGACTGGACAGCCACCTATCTGAAATGGTATAGGGTCTCCTGCTTGAGCAGGGGGTTGGACTAGAAGACCTCCAAGGTCCCTTCCAGCTCTATTCTGATTGATACAAAATTTTCAGCTGCGTTCTTGTATTCCTTTTTATTTGTTTCTCCTTTTGTGCTTTAGATCATTTTCTTGTTTTTGACTAATGGCTAAGCCAGAGTTTCTCAACCTTGGCAACTTTAAGATATGTGGACTTCAATTCCCAGAATTCCCCAGACAACATGCTCGCTGGGGAATCCCGGGAGTTGAAGTCCACATATCTTAAAGTTGCCAAGGTTGAAAGACACTGGGCTAAGCCAATGAATAATGGTGGTTTTTACAGAATGAGGGAACACAAAATATTTCCCAGGAAGTAGGCCCATGAGAAACGACTTATGGGTCTTAGGGACACAGCAGAATGAACTCCATTTCTTCCTTGGCATTATTTTGAGGCAACACAGCAGAGTAAAAGAGATTTGGAAATTTGCAAGGGGAGAGCACAATGACAACAGGATGGTGGCAAAGCTTGCTAGTGATGATACAGGAAGTTGAGGAAGGAGTGGGCTATTGTGATATGCTGCTGTTTATCCCAAAATATATATGGTGGGATGGCAACACTTATACTGTACAATATACAGATAGTCCTTCACTTACAATCATAAATGAGACCAGATTTTCTGTTGCTAAGCAAAGCGGTTAAGTGAGTCATGCCTGGTTTTATGTCCCCTTTGCTATGGTTGTTAAGTGAATCTCTGCAAAATTTTTTATAATAAACTTTATTTTTTTATTCAAATCAAATCAATAATTAGTAGGGGCAATCAATGTCAAAGTAATTCATCAGAATAAACAATATAAGTTTCTGTATAATGTAAGAAAATCTATCATAATGAATCAGATAAAATTCTAATATTTGAAAGACAACATTGAGAGAAACCAAAACATTGGAGGTAGTACAAGTTCATTTGCAGAATTATAGCCCATAAATAGTTTGGAGTAAAATTGAATTCTGTTGCAATCTTGTTTATATTTTGACATTGATGCATATTCTTACAGCTTTGACTGCTACAGTGTTTCCCCGAAAATACAACATGTCCTGAAAATAAGTCCAAGCCTGATTTTTGTGGTGGGCGTAAATATATGCCCTCCCCCAAAAATAAGCCCTAGTGAAGGGATGAGCATGGCCAGCACAGGAGGGAGCCCTTCCCTTCCCTGGTCACCCGGCTCAGCAGTCATGCCTGATGCCGGGGCTGGAGAGCCGCCGTGCGTAAAGGCGCGCGCCAGGACTGTGCCAAGGCACGCACTGTGCCTCTCCGTTCTATCTCTCCCCAGTGTTCTTGGCACTCGCCGGCCTCCCATCCATCCATCCATCCCCCTTGCCTGCAAACTCCCACCCCACTCGCAAGAGAGCAGCCGCCCGGCACCTCTTGCCACATAGTGCCCACCCAGCAGACAATCCCCCCTCTGGCCGGCCAGAGCGCCACTCACTGACCGAGCGGTAAGAGGCCGGTTGGGCCAGCCACCTGCTGCCGAGTCTTCCGGGAGCGGCCGCTCTGGTAGTGCGCTTCCCGCTCTATGGTTCCAGCTCCATGCGGGGCTCCGGCTCCCTTCGCCCTTTGCTGCCACTCTGCCCCGGCTGCCAGAAGACACGGCAGCAGGTGGCTGGCCCGACCTGCCTCTTCTCCGCTTCCAGCGGCTTCCCGCCAGGGTTTACGTCTTGCGGCCACTTGCGAGACACGCATCTTCCTGGAGACTGGCAGCTCCGTCCGTCGCGTCTCTCAGCCGGTCTCTGCAGGGAAACATCTTGCACAGTAAAGAAAAACTTCTCGCAAGTACAAGAAGTTGCTAATTGCCTCACACTCACGAGTTTTTATTTACTATGCAAGGTTTTTCCCTGCACACAATGGCTGAGAGACGCTTGCAGTGGGGTGCAATTTGGGGGTGGCAGGTGGGGCAGGGGATGGGGCGGAGCGGGCCACAAGAT
>QLTV01001004.1:171377-183715 GCA_003457575.1 Thermophis baileyi
AACTTTGTTTTTGCCAAAAAAAGAAAAAGAAAAAGAAAAAGAAAAGAAAAAGAAAAAGAAAAACCCATACCTTCAATTAAATGTTAATACTCAGCATAAAATATAATTGCAAATCTGATGGCTAGAGAAACAAAGGGCAAAAGGAGATAAGTCAATTCTCTCAAAATAGCAGCCCTTAAGGGAGGATAATAAAATGCAAGATTGTGGAACGCTTTATATGTACAGTAATACTTGTTCTTGAATTATCAGTAGCGTTCGAGTTATAACCATTTGTTTAGTGAACAAGGAGTTCATTTGAAGTCAAAGCCAGATTCAGCGGTGAAATCTACTTACCTTCCCTACCGGTTCGGAAGCGCGCGCTTTTCACGTGCTTTTTCACCCTCTGCGCATGCACAGAACGCTTTGCACATGCGCAGAGGGTTAAAAACAAGAAAATGGTGACGTCCGGGCGGGTGGGCAGAGCCTCGCGCTGCCGCCACTACCGGTTCTCCGAACCACCTGCGGCCGCCGCTACTGGTACGCCCAGACCGGGCCGAACCGGTAGCATTTCCCCCCTGGCCAGATTGGTATTTTCAAATAATGTTGTTCTTTTATCTTAGACCATACTAATAACAATGCATTTCTTACATAATGTCTCTGGAAATAGCTATGTATCTTATTCTTCCCATACCATAAGAAAACATGCCAACCTAGTTGGAGATCATGTCCTTCTAATGTTAATAATCTTACGTGTCTCAAGCTTATCCATTCTTTCACCCATGTAAGTACCGAGGACTAGTAGTACAGTTCCCAATCTGGTAATCCGAAACCCCTTCTTTTCTTTGATTCCTGCAACATTTTCAAACCTATTCTTGTTTTTTCCCCTAACCATATATATCTTGATATTATTTTATTTAATTCCTCAAAATATTTTTTCTCCAATTTTGTTGGTATTGTTTGAAATAAATATAGCAGTCTTGGCAGAATATTCATTTTTATAGTAGCTATTCTTCCTGATAGTGACAGTTGTAGGTCTTTTCATTTCTTCAAATCTAACTTAATTTGACTCATCAGTTTCATATAGTTATTCTCGTTGATTGTTGCACATTTTGCTGTTAATTGTATTCCTAAGTACTTCACTTTTTTGACTATCTGTATGTTGATTCTTTCCATAAACCCTCTTTTTTGTAAGTCTGAGATTCTTAACTAAGATCTTTGTCTTATCCCTGTTTATTTTCAAACCTGCTACTTCCCCATATTCTATTTTTTTAATAAGTTTCGGTCCAGTTTTTATAGGGTCTTCTAATATGAAGACCAAGTCATCTGCAAATGCCTGTAGTTTATATTTCTCTTTTTTTATTTCCATTCCTTTTATTTCTTCATCTTGTCGAATTTTCCTGGTTAGCACTTCCAGAGTCAGTATGAATAGCAGTGGAGACAATGGACATCCCTGTCTCGTGCCTTTTTTAATCTCAAAATTCTCTGTCATGTCTCCATTTACTATCACTTTAGCTAATTGTTTACAATATATTGCTTTAATCATATTAATAAATCTCTCCCCAAAATCCATGTAATTTAATTGCGCTATCATAAATTGCCAGTTAACATTATCAAATGCTTTCTGCACATCTAGGAACATCAACACCATTTGTTTTCCCAGATGCATCTTGTCAGAGTTTGTTGCAGAAAAATCAATTCTAGAAAGCACACACAGACAATCTGCTATTATTGAGGCATATATTTTATAGACCACATTCAATAACGATATTGGCCTGTAGTTTTTTATCTTTGTTAAGTCTGAGTCATCTTTCGGTAATCTTTCGGTAAGTGTAATATTTGCTTCCTTCCATGAGTTTGATATTTTTGCTTCCAATAGTACTTCATTATAGACTTCCACCATCACTGGGCTTAACACCCCTTCTAATTGTTTATAAAATTCTGCCGGTAGCCCATCAGGCCCCGGTGTTTTATTGCTTTTTTGTCTCTTAATCGCTTCTGTCACTTCCATCATAGTTATCCTTTCATTCAACATGTCTCTAACTATATCTGGTACCTTGGGGAGATCAGATTGTTCCAAATATTGTATTTTATTTTCCGAGATTTCCTCCTTGTCATACAGTTTCTTATAGTACTCTTTTATGATAGCTTTTTTCTCCTCATTCTGATAGTGGAGAGTCCCTTCCTCGTCAATCAGTCGATGTATCAACTTTTTCTCTCTCTCTTTTTTCAGTTTATATGCCAACCATCTTCCAGGCTTATTCGCATTTTTATTGATTTTCCTTAGGGTGTGTCTCTCTCCATACATCTTGCATTCCTAATTCCTCTGTCATTTTAAAGAAGATTCTTGGGAGTGTTTTCCTAGCTTTTTTACCTATTTTGCTACTCTTGTAATCAAGTTCTGTATCCACAATTGCATTAAAATATGCTACCACACAGATATTTTCATACTCCAATTCAATTATTTTCTTGTATAGTTTTCCATCTTGCTTATTATTAGGTGCATACATCCCAATCAACAGTATTTGTTTTTTATTTATTGTTATCTCCACCATCAGTATTCTCCCCTCTTCATCTGCAAAGATATGTCTAGCCTTTATTGTTTCTTTGATATATAGAGCCACCCCTCTTTTCTTTTGCTACGCTAATGAAAAATATAGTTTCCCAATTTTGGGGTACTCTAGTAGCTTACTATCTTGCTTTTTAATATGCACTTCTTGCAAGCAAATTTAATTTAATTTTAATTTCTCTAATTTATTAAAAATTCTTTTTCTTTTCATTGGTGAGTTTAGTCCATTTATATTGATTGATAGTAATTTTGTTTCTTCTTCCATTATTTACTTATAGATAGGTTTTGCTGTCCTAGTTGATCTTATTTCTCTCTGTTCTTTCTCTCTTGCTCCTTCTCTTTCCCTTCTCTCTTTTTCCTCTATTCCAATTCCTTCTTGTTGTGTGTTTCCTTCTTTTGTCACTTCCAACTTCTCTACTTGCTCTCTTTTCTCTTCTCCTTCCTGCTCTATGAAATACTCGTAGAATTGTTGTGCACTCTCCACTGTGTCAAGTCTATGTCTTTTTTTCCTACCAGGTCACTAGTATTCCCTCAGGTATTAGCCATCTAAAGTTTACCTCATGTTTGATCAGTTGTCTTGTCAAAAATTGGTATTGTCTCCTTGTATCTCTTACTCTTCTGGGTATCTGCTTCAAGACTACTATTTCTCTTCCTTTATATTTCAGTGGTGCATCTCTTGCTCTTTGAAGTATTCCCATTCTCATTGCCCTTTTTGAGAATGTCACATGTACCTCCCTAGGGAGTTTATTTCTTCTCACATAGCTTGTGTATACTCTGAATATTTCTTCCATCCCATAGCGAGCTTCCTGTTTATCCATCTCCATCGCTTCTGCCGATAGTTCTGCCATTTTCTCCCCAAGGTCTTCCCCCTTTTCTTCTTCAATATTTTGGAATCTTAAAAAATATTATGCCTTATCCATTTCCAACATAATTATGAATCGTTCCAAATCGTTGTCTACTTTAGATAATTTATTCTCCATTTCTTCTACTTTCTTATCTGTTTGCTCTGCCTTTTCTTCCACTTTCTGGATCCGTTGTTCATTTTTAGTGATTATTTGTTGGATATTGTCTATTTTATCTTCCATTTTTTGTTCCAACTTTTGCATCCTATCTGCCATGTCCTCATGATTCTTTGCCATAGCTCAACTAATTCCTGCATTAGTTGAATCATATTTTTCATCTCTGACTGAAAGGCGTTAAATCTTTCATTCTGCAGAAAGGTGTCTATGGAGCGCTGGCTAGCCAGGCTCGATGCCGCAGAGGATGCCGCGGAGGATGCTGTGGATGATGGGGTTTTCTTCCCTGATTTACTTGAATTTATATTGCTTGTCATTTTAATAATGTAAGATAGTCCAAATAGTCCAAATTTTAAATAAATATGGTTACTAAACAAAGACAACCAATCAATAACCCAACAATCAATAATACTATAAGTCAAAACACTGTTAGCACTGTTTCCAGCTTATAAGATATACCTGATGTAGTCCAACACTTTCCTTCCTTATTCCCAATTCTTATTTCCAAATCCCAAGTCACTTCCCACTTTTAGGTATTATTTTTCACAACTCCGAAATATTCATAGTCCAAGTCTCTGCAACAACAGTTGTATTCTTTCTTCTTTCTTCTTTCTTTCCTTTTAGTCACTTATATATTTGTAATCCACAAGGTTATCAATTATAATCCACAAGGTTTCACCAAATTGTAATCCACAAGGCCCACCAAGAACCCCCACAAATATATCCAACAGGTTGTAAATCCACTGGGAGAAGAGTTGAAAACCAATGTATAAAAATCTTCTATTTAAAAGCAACCTCTGTTATTTCCCAGTTCCAGTTGCTCAGTTGTTCAGCTGCTGAAAACCATGTCCAGTCAGAGGGCTGCAGTGTTTACAATTTACACTATTTCCACTCTCTTTCTGTATAGTTCTTTCTATAAACAACTCCCAGGTGCAGGCAGCTTATCTAAGTCTCGTAATAATCTTGCCACAATGTTTCCAATAGCTGCTCAAGGTGAGGCTTATTATTTACACTTTCAGTTCTTCACTTTCACTCACTTTCCCTCTGGATTTTTCTCAGCCAGAAGATGTCGCTGTTGCACTGTTTCTCTTCTACTTCTCTCCCTTAACTTGCTTCACAGCCGCCATTTTTCCTTTTAAAATTCCAGAACCAAATTTAAATCCCAAAACAAAGTTTAATTCAATAATATCCACTTAGTTAACTCCTTCTGTAACCAATCCGATCTTCTTCTTTCACATTTATAACATCCAATTAGCCAAACAATTCAAATTTCTCAGGTCACTTTCGGCTCCATGCCTATTCACCGTTATTTCAGGGGGTGGAAGATCAACAAACCACCCCCTTTCTTTTACAGCCCCACTGTTATTCAATCTTTTTTAGAAAAGGGCAGTTTAGATAGAAGTTAGAAAAATCCAAAAGTTCTCACCCAGACTCCACACTGTTTTTCTTCAGTCTTTTCCCATTCTTCACCTTTCCGGAGCTGTCACAGCCTTGGATAGCATGCAATGGCTGTCTTTTCTTCCCTGCCGGTTTGAGAGCTTCCCCTGGACCAAACAAGGAGTTAGCGACTTCCTTGTGATCTACGGGGGTCTCCTCTCTTCTTCACCACCCCTCCAAGGTGGCTTAGGTCTGTCAGGACCCTCTGGCAGGGGGAATTCGACGACCTTCTATAGAGCCCTATAGAAGGATCGTCTTCTCGCCACGACGTCAGCTCCTCCCTCTCCACCTCTATCCTAGTTCTCATGCACACAACTCCTGGCTTAAAATGTATTCTATATCTATCCCTCAACTCCTGCCCGTTCCCCCCCAAACTCTTATTAACTTCTTGGCACATCTCCGTCGCTCCTTCCCTGGGATCTTGTATCTTCTTGCCTCATTCGCATTTAACCTAGGTATTTCATCTATCTCTATCACTTCTTCACACTTTTGAGTCTTCAAAAAGCCTTTCATTGATTCTTTCCTCACTTCATGAGAATCTTTCTGTATAACCTCTTTTATATTTTGGTCTCTTGAAGTATAAAAGATATCTAGAGTATAATTTGCCTTTTCTGTTTCATATGATTTTACTATCTCCTCTTTTTTTATCTTTTTGTATCATTTGTCGTGTTTTTTCCCGTCTTTTCTTTTTTTCTTTCTATTTTCTCCTCTATTTCCCGGGATTCCTGTTCTTTATTCAGTGCCGTTTGTTCATAGCTCTCTGGTCTCACAATTATATCTAGAATCAATTGTTTTATCTCCCTATGGTTCCTTGTCATCTCTTCCTGCATGTTTTGGGACATCACTAATATTCCTTTTAATAATAAATTTATTTCTCTTTGTTGTGACGTTTTGCCTTATTTTAGTAATTTAAAGCTTTGCTTTACTTTAAAACTTTGCCCAATAGTCTTTCAAAATCCCAATTTCTTAATTGTCTATCGTACCAAGAAAAAAAAGCCAATATTCCAACAGTTCACAAATCACTCTGTTGAGTAGTCCATTAGCCGTCTCCTCTTAGTTTCAAAGCAAGTCCAGACTGTTTCACACTCGCACACTGTCCACCAAATTTGTAAATTTGTAATCCTCAAAGTTTCTAGCAGTTAATTGTTCTCACAGTCTGTCTCCAAACCACAAGTTTAATCAGTTACAGGTGTCTTCAGCTTCTCTTTTAGACATAACAGATCTTCAGTTATTACTTACTCATTTCTGTAATGTCTTCCCCGACCAGTAGGCGTCGCTCTTAGTCTTTTTTCTCTGGTTCAGCTGCAAATATGGCCCCAACGCTATTTTCCTTTCACTTTCTTGCTTCAATCATTTCCTCAAAGTCCCACACTTCAAGATGACAACCAAGGTATAGTACAATATTTTAAAACAGTTTAGTTTGCTGAAAAACTAGCCAATCCAGTCTATCTCTTATCTTTAAGGTTTTTAACATTTTCTTTTCGTTCTTTCTTTTCCGGGTCTGACATTCGCTCCCAATTTTTAGTCGCCGCTTTTCTTTGGGGTTCGGGAAAGACTCTACCACCACTTCAGTTGAGTCCCACTTTCCTTAGGGACTTTCCTCAGCTGCTGGTTTCAGAGGCTTCAGACGACCCTCCAGGGAAATTGCCTTTTCCCTGTTCGCGTCGGCTCATGTCTCTTTATCCACTGTCCCTCCAGGACAGTTTAGGTCAATAAAGACCCTGAATCAGCTGGGGATTCGACGTTTCTTCGGGAGCCCCCGAAGCACACGTCGTCTCGTCCGGGCGTTGGCCACACCCCTTATGGGGATCGCCATAAGATATAAAGATGAAAGATGAAAACTAGTAATATGGCTTACTTTTAATGATGATTTAAGAGGTGATGAAGAACATACATATTAGAAGAGCTAAATGTATTAATGTTATTAATTGTGTTTAACTGATTATTTTAAATGGTTCTTAGATAAACTATAATGTTCATACTAAAATAGAAATACAGGTGTATAAGATAAAGAAGAAAAGATATAAATATGAAGTTTGAAAATCAGCAATAGGAGTCGAAGATATTTCTATTAGTGGTTAACATAGTAAGAGATGAGAATTTAAGGGCTTGTAGTGATACTGTTTATATAAAAATAAAATGAGTAAAAATAAAAAATAAGGAAAAGAAATATGGTTGAAATCAAAGAAGAGATCGGTGCAACATCTTGTTCATAATATAGTTATGATGAAGGGAGGAAAGAAAATAAATTTTGGAAAAAAGAAGTAATATAAAATTAAATAAAGCTGAAAGGAATGAGGATGATTAATATCGTCAATATTATTTATAATATTAAATCTGTTTCTTAGTAGCATATTGAAATAAATTATAGGTGGTAAATAATTGAATGCAACAATGGGAAGAAAAGCTGGAAGATGGAGGAGTGAAGAGGATTGGAGGGAAGTAGGAGAGAGGAGAGAAGAAAGGCTGAAAAAAGAAGGATGATAGAAGAAGGAGGTAGAGAGGGGTAAGAGGAGAGGGAAAGAAAGGGAAGGGATGGAAGGGGTGAAGGAGAGAAAGGAGAGGAGAAGAGGAGGGAAGTAGGGAAAGGAGGGGAGGAGAGAAGAGAGGAAAGAAGGGAAAGATGGTTCTTTACTGCAAAACTGGGGGAAATATGATAAATAGGAGAAAGTAAACAGAAGAATAAATTATTTGGTTGATTTGATGGCTGTATAATTAATATTATAATGGAAGAAGTTAAAAAGGTTAAAAATATTATTAAATGAATATGATTAAATTTGAAAGTATATATTGATGTATACATGTATATGCACTCTGACAACACATTGTTTAAATTGAAAATGGAATTTTTATATTATAAAATAAAATATTTTTTTTATTAGATTATTCCCTTTCTTATCTTAGAATATATAAGAAAAGTGGGGTTATTCATGAGGAATTTGCTAAATGTGCTAATTTATATGGGCCCTGTGCAGCCCCCTATGGTCTTGAGCAGAATCTTGATTTGTCTACTGTAGTGGTGACTCCTGATGATAGGTACGACTTTGAGTAGTAGTGCTGTCTACCCTTTTGTCTTGTGTTTGTCGAGTCTTTTTGTTCTTTGTGGACAACACCTTCTCCATCAATAAGGTCAGCTTGTTTGCTGGGGTGGTGTGCCCTTTCTTATGACTGCTTTTCAGGGAGGGGGCCCTCATAAGGACTGTCTGTTCTTATGGCAGGGCTCAATATCCCTATTACCCCTTGGTGATCGCTTTCCGGTACATAACAGGAGCACACTGTCAGACTTTTGTGGTGTGCTGTCTGTTCAATTTTTATTAAGTGCAGCTATGCTCATGATTTGGTTTTTCCCCTGACAAGGACTAGTCATAAGTTACTTTTTTCAGTGCTGTTGTAACTTTGAACAGTTGCTAAACAAACGGTTGTAGGTCAAGGACTACCTGTAGTGCTTTGGCATCTTTTCCATCCCTGAAATCGTCCCAAGTCAGGTTTAAGAAGTTTGGGCAAAAGTTTTGGCCCACTCATATTGAACTCCTATCCAGGTAAACTTGTGAATGGAGAGGAGATTTACTGTAGAACAGGGGTGTCAAACTTGCGTCGTCATGGCAGCGTCGTGTGACGTATCGGGACTTTTTTCCCCTTCACTAAACCGGGCGTGGGCGTGGCCAGCGTGTGACACATCCGGCCTGCAGGCTGCGAGTTTGACAGCCCTGCTGTAGAACATAACCATGCCTTAAAGTCAGCCCAGCTGTTTAAGAGCTTACCTGAAATAGCAAAGCCACTGAAACCCACAGCCAGGATGAGAAAAGAAATTGCCATCCCTCTGCTGTGGGAATAACCAACTACTAAGAGCAGTGTGGCTTCCATGCCAAACCCTGATGGGAAATGAAAACCACGCATGTAACTATGGATTACAAACAATATTACCCGTGTTTCCCCGAAAATAAGACAGGGGCTTATATTTTTTTGACCCCCGAAATATGGCCTCGGCCTTATTATCGGGGGGGGGCTTATTTTGGGGGTGCAGTAGGCGGCGAGCGTGGGACTGCATGTCCCATCGCCGCTGCCTCCCCTCCCTGCCGCCACCGCCTCGTGGAGCAGGACTCAGCAAGGCTTGTTGTGCCGTTGCATGCACGAACTGCAGGCCTGCCGCAAACTTCATCATACCGGCACAGCTGGGGTCCTGCTGCCGTTGGTGCATGCATTTTTGCGGTGGGCACTCTTGGCTGGGAGAGAGCGAGCGAGAGAGAGGTGGGTGCATGTACACCCCGCGGGACTGGCTCGGCTCCTCTGGGCTCTGCCTCTGCCAGCGTTTTGAAGCGCTCCTGCCTGCGATGGGGCGGCGAGGCAGGGATCGAGGCTCCCCTCCTCTTCCTCGGAGGCAGGAGCGCATTTCAAAAGCGAGGGGGGGTTTTTCAAATGCTGGTGGGGGGAGCCCAGAGGAGCCGAGCCAGTCCCGGGGGGTGTGTGCGCACCCGCCTCTCGCTTGCTCTCGCTCTCCCGGCCAAAAGAGTGCCTGCCGCAAAAAGAGCGCCTCCCGGCATGCCCCCCCCTTTCCCCGGAAAGTAATGGGGGGCCTTATTTTTGGAGGGGGGGGTGGGCTTATTTCAACGCATGTCCCGAAAAGCCCTGTTGGGCTTATTATCGGGACATGTCTTATTTTCGGGGAAACACGGTACCTGCATTCAAACATCGCATGAAACTAAAACTAATCAAATCATGGTATGGCTTAGCATGCAATATAAGAACCCAGTCAAAGACCTCTCAAGAAAGAACAGACAAGATGTACAAGGCCCTGCAATCTGGTTAGGCTCAGGCTATTGGAAACTCAGCCTTAGCTTTGTTAAAGCCAGATGCAAAACTTTAACAGAGATTTTATTTTATGAGTGCTGGAAACCTGTCTTTCTTCATTATTAAAGACGAAAACAGGATTTCTCTGATTTATCTGCAAAGCTTTTGGATTTGGAGGACCTGTGGCCTTTCAAACATTGAATTAAAACTCATAAATGCTGACCATGATTGATATCAGCAAGGGATGATGGCGTCAGGTATATAACATTATTTTGATTGTGGTAGGCTTCCCGTTCCTATTTTAAGGAATACAATGTGATTCTAGGAGCTGTGGTGGTGCAGTGGTTAGAATGAAGTATTGCAAGCTGTCTCTGCCGACTGCCAGGAGTTCGAGTCTCACTGGCTCAAGGTTGACTCAGCCTTCCATCCTTCCGAGGTGGGTAAAATGAGGATTGTTGGGGGAAAGATGCTGACTCTGTAAACCACTTAGAGAGTGCTGTAAAACCTACAGTAAGTCTACAGTCTACAGTAAGTACTATTGCTATTGCTATAGCATTCCTTCCTTTAAAGCGGGGCTCTCCAAACTTGGCAACTCTAAGACTTGTGGACTTCAACTCCCAGAACTGGGGAATTCTGAAGTCTTAAAGTTGCCAAGTTTGAAGAATTCAAGCGCCTTTCGTTCATTGCCAAACGACCCTCAGTACTCATCCTCATGAGCCGAGGTGGCGCAGTGGTTAGAGTGCAGTACTGCAGGCTACTTCAGCTGACTGCTAGCTGCAGTTCAGCGGTTCAAATCTCACCGGCTCAAGGTTGACTCAGCCTTCCATCCTTCCGAGGTGGGTAAAATGAGGACCCAGATTGTTGGGGGCAATATGCTGACTCTGTGAACCGCTTAGAGAGGGCTGTAAAGCACTATAAAGCGGTATATAAGTCTAAGTGCTATTGCTATTGCTATTGCTATCCTTTCAATCTGGGTATCTATCAATCTCATTTTTCTTTTAAAAAAAGATACTGTCTAGAGCAGCGGTCACCAAGTGGTGGTCCATGGACCACTGGTGGTCCGCGAGATAATTTTGGTGGTCCGCAGAAAAATTATTTGCATTTTTTATATTGCACTAAATCAGGGATCCTCAATCTATGGCCCCTGGGACGGATACGTGCAATGAACACTTGTGTTGCTGCAGAGAGTCTCTCCCTTTGGGATCTTTTTGTGTGGGTCGGAGGGGGGCAGAAATTCCGACTTGGGGTCTGCTTCAGCCTCCTGGTGCGGGGCTTTGGGCGAAGGCTGGAGGGAAGTGCCGCTGGTGGCAAAGAGCCGGAGGGCCTTGTTCCAGTGGGACTGTATCATGGCCTGGAACTGGCTGACCATCTCAGCCCGCTGAGCCTCCAGGCGCCGGTACCTGGCCTTGCACTCCTGCAGGTCTTCCCTCTGCTTGGAAAGCCTATGCTCGTAGTCCTCAGTGAGGTGCTTCTGCTGAGCCTCCTTCTCGGTCAGATCCAATTTGAACTGAGCCAGCTGTTTTGCCAACTCTTTCGTGTGGTGGCTGCTTAGCTCCAACAACTGCTTCCTGTTGGGGCCCTAAGGAGCCAGGTGGGCAGGCAAGGAGTGGCTTGGAGGGGCCAACTCTTTCTTGTGGTGGCTGCTTAGCTCCAACAACTGCTTCCTATTTGGGCCCTAAGGAGCCAGGGCGGGCAGGCGAGGAGTGGCTGGGAGGGGAGGGGTGAGTAGAGGCCGGCGAGGCACCCCTCAACGTGAGTGACATCAAGTTGGCCATGCCCACCCAGTCACATGAACACCTAGCCACGCCCACCCAGCCATTAGGCAGATCATATTAGTGGTCCGCGGGATTTAAAATTATGAATTTAGTGGTCCCTGAGGTCCAAAAGGTTGGGGACCCCTGGTCTAGAGGTAGCTGTTCAGTCCTAACCCTTGTCCCCACAGCTTGTGCTGTGATGATGATGAGTCTCTCACTCACCCCCACAGTTCATCATCTTGCGGACATTGGTGGTAGACATAAGTCTTCGCGAGCGCAAGAATTCGGCAATTTGGCCTCCAATGGGTACAACTATGGTCATAACCAAGTGGGGCAAAGCAGAAAGCATCCCCACCTGTGTGTGAAAACTGAAGAGAAACAGTCAGCATCCCAGATACCAGAAGGTGTTAAAAGACAGCTGAGAAAATCCAGGTATCCCTTAGAACAGTTTTCCCCAACCTTTGAGGCTTGGAGGCATGGCTGGGGGGAGGAGAGGGGAACTGTAGCTAGGGGGACCTTTGCACAGGTTCACCTGGTGCACCAATTGCGACCCTACTTGGATCAAGAGGCTCTCCTCACAGTCACTCATGCCCTTGTCACCTCACAGTTAGATTATTGCAACGCGCTCTACATGGGGCTACCCTTGAAGAGTGTTCGGAGACTACAGTTGGTCCAGAATGCGGCTGCGCGAGCTGTCATGGGTGCACCTAGGTACACCCATATTACACCGATTCACCGCGAGCTGCACTGGCTGCCTATTGGTCTCTGGGCACAATTCAAGCTGTTGGTTATTACCTG
>QLTV01001005.1:20706-34098 GCA_003457575.1 Thermophis baileyi
TCACCTCTATAAATGTCTGGTTTGGTTCTGCAACCCAACAAGACAGACACAGACTTCAGAGGATAATCAGAACTGCAGAAAAAACAATTACTGTCAACCTGCCTTCCATTGAGGACCTGTATACTGCACAAGTCAAAAAGAGGGCCGTGAAAATATTCACTGACCCCTCGCATCCTGGACATAAATTGTTTCAACTCCTACCCTCAAAACAACGCTATAGAGCACTGCACACAAAGACAACTAGACACAAGAACAGTTTTTTCCCAAACGCCATCACTCTGCTAAACAAATAATTCCCTCACCACTGTCCAGGGGTGGGTTTCTCCTGGTTCGGACCGGTTCGCCCGACCCGGTAACAGCCCGCTGGTGACGTCACAAAGACATCACCAAACCGGATCTGTCGGTGCCGGTCTGTGGGTGCTGCCATCTTTTTTTTAAAAATGTTTTTGAATTTTTTTGAATTTTTTTTTTGAATTTCCCCCTCCCCTTCTGAGCATGTGCAGAAGCTGAGTTCCGGCACTGTGCATGCGGTCACCATCTTTTTTTCGGCTTTGTTTTTGTTTTTTCAGATTTTTTTGTTACTGCGCATGCGCGCACGCCCACGAGGCATGCCCAGGCGGCGTGGGAGGGAGCGAAGAGGCAGCGAGGTAAGTTGAAACCCACCCCTGCCACTGTCAAACTATTCACTAAGGCTGCATTATTATTAATATTAGTCTCATCGTTCCTATCACCCATCTCCTCCCACTTATGACTGTATGACTGTAACTAGTTGCTTGTATCCTTACGGTTTATATTAATATTGATTGTTTCCTGATTGCTTATTTGTACACTATGACAATCATTAAGTGTTGTACCTCATGATTCTTGATGAATGTATCTTGTCTTTCTATGTACACTGAGAGCATATGCACCAAAGACTAATTCCTTGTGTGTCCAATCACACTTCGCCAATAAAGAATTGTATTCTATTCTATATCTATATCATCTCTATCTCTATCTCTATCTCTATCTCTATCTCTATCTCTATCTCTATCTCTATCTCTATCTCTATCTCTATCTCTATCTCTATCTCTATCTCTATCTCTATCTCTATCTCTATCTCTATCATCTATATCTATCTATCTATCTATCTATCTATCTATCTATCTATCTATCTATCTATCTATCTATCTATCTATCTATCTATTATCTATCTATCTATCTATCTATCTATCTATCTATCTATCTATCTATCTATCTATCTATCTATCTATCTATCTATCTATCTATCTATCTATCTATCCTTCTACCAGCATATCTATTATGGCATTACAAGCTATTGTGACTGAATGACCTGATGATACTATAGTTATTCATATAGTTTGAATCACACAACCCTATGAATCCCAAAGCTGATTATGCAACTTTTTGTAGATTTGGGAGATAGAAACAGTACCAGGGACACTAGGTACCATAGACAAGCAAGAGAAGAGAGGCTTTCCTGTGGACTAATTTGGTCTGAAAGTTTCAACTGAAGATTTAAATGTGTTATGTCCAAAACTTTTATTATGAGGTTATGCTCATGAAAATGGTATAATTGTGGTTGAGTCAGAACTTGAGAGAGTTTTAATTGGAGGGGACAGATAGGTAAATACACATATATACACATACATATAAAAACCTTGGTCTGTTTTTGTGTAAAGTTATATAGCTTGAAGATGATATTAGATTAGGCTTTCTTAATGTCCAAGTAGCGCTGGGGACACACAGCACCTTCAACAAGCTATGGCTAGTAGGCAGAAGGCACCTGACCTCTCTTCATAAAGTTTTGTTACTGCAACATACAGTACATGGCCCAGGCCTTGATTTTTATTGCCTTTCCACTTTCTTCGGGGATTGCAATTAGAACAAAAAAAAAAAAGGGGGGGGGGAGAGGATGAGTAGGTAAATATCCCAAAGGTGCTTTTTCAGGAGGCAACTGGACTTTCTTGTTTTTCTTTTGAAGACGTTTCGCTTCTCATCCAAGAAGCTTCTTCAACTCTGATAGTGGGGAATGGAAGGATTTATATTCCTTGCAGACAGCTGGTAATTTGCATTCTTTTAGAGGGTTGAAGCAATTGGAGGTTTATCTGTGTCCTCAGGGTCATCTGAGTGGTGCTCCTGGTTTCTGTAGTCTGCAGTTTTTTCTCTGGAAATCCACTCCTACTCCCACACCATTCAAAAGATGTTCATCCCAAACTGTATAGTTAAAAGTCTGTAGAGATATAAATATAAATCCTTCCATTCCCCACTATCCTGTCAGAGCTGAAGAAGCTTCTTGGATGAGAAGCGAAATGTCTTCAAAAGAAAAACAAAAACGTCCAGTTGCCTCCTGAAAAAGCACCTTTGGGACAACCATGACCTGGATGACTGAGAATCTCTGCAGACGAATAGGTAAATAGTTATACACATACATATACAAATCATTTCCTGGTCTGTTTTTCTGAAAATGTATCTGTAAAGTTATATAGAGTAAAATTATATTTTTCTTCCTTGAATGTGCTCAGATTCAAGAGCTGTATTGGGAATGTTAATTCCTTCTGAGATAAGATGAGTGCTGATCAAAGACTGGACTCCTATTGCTCAAACTGTTTTCCCAGCGATGTGTGTAGTGCCATGTTGTTTATCTTTGTAGTCCCATGCAAATTTACTCAGCCCTTTAAACTTGTATCTGCTTTTGATGATAAACTATTGCTACTTTCATCTTTGTTCTCCTCTGCTCTTGTTTTTGTGGTTTTATTGCTAAGTGCTGCTAAATGTTTTAAATGTGAGCTACTTAAGAGTATAATAAATGATTTTCCAGGGCTGTAAAAGAACATGCTTAATAAGACACATCAAGAAATAGGTTCCTATATTTTAAATTACATGCAGAGAGACAACTTGGTGCAGCAGTTAGAGCATTGAGAGAGACCAAGATTCAAATTCCCACATGCCATAAAATGTGTTGGATGGTTCTGGCCTAAATAATTTTTCTTTTGTGTTTCTTAGGGATATTGTGCAAAAGTGAAAAGGAGGAAAAGAGTCACAGATAGCATTTTTAGTTCCTGGGAGGAAAGGTGGCCTAGAATTAAAAAGAATGGCAACCTAACTTTTAGTAGAGCTTTGTCAGCTATTGTCCCATTTGCGAATATTGTTTTCTAGTGTCTTTTTTCCATAACAGGAGATACCTTTCTTTAAAAGGAGGTAGGTGGCAGATAGAGTATTGTCTAGTTCTAGTTGAACTCAGTTGAAAACTTGATTCCTTGAGAAAAGATTCCCACTAATTCTGACTCTCCAAGTGACAGTGCAGAAGATGAAAAAAAACCTTATTTATGTTAGAGGTTTGATTTCAGTGGAATGGATGCTTCAGCATCTTATGACCCATTGACCGTCAGTGGGTAATAGGGTTTGGATAGTTAAGGACTGACTCTGGGTCTCTTTTGTGTCTCGTCACTCTGCTTTTTCTATGCTTTATAATATTGCTAATCTGAGGTCACTTCAGGGGTGGTTTTCTCTTACCTTCCCTACTGGTTCGGAAGTGCGTGTGTCGGGTCGGAAGTGCACGCTTTGCGCATGCGTGCTTGCTACACTCGTGCGTGCACATGTCACATCCACGTACTGACCCTCTGTGCATGCTCAGAAGCCTTTGCGCATGTGAAAAGGGTTATTTGCCAGCCGCTTTCAAGCAGCGGCGACCAGGGAACTGGTTTGGGGGTGTTGCAAGCAGGCCTTCACTACCAGTTCGGTGGCCAAATTTCCACCACCAGTTCGCGCGAATCGGTCTGAACTGATAGCAACCCATCACTGGGTCACTTCCTTCAGTAACCTTACCAAGCACATGATCTTTTCTCCTAGTAGGATATAGCTAATTAGGTGCTAGCTTTGTCTGTTCCAAAAGTACATTTCCTGTAAACAAGTCTCTTTTCTGTATAGAACATACTTCCCTAATCATGGTTTAGGTGAGATTTGTGGTCTCAGGAATGTTCAGGTGAGCACACGGAATGTTTTAGTCTTAGAAAGCCTTGCGTCCAACTGATAAAAATTTAACTTCCAACTACGGCTTTGTCAAATTTTTCCTCATTCCACATTTTTCTTTTACTTGAAGAATAAGAAGGAACCATTTACCTTCTCTTTTTATGTTCAAAATGATTTCACATATTTACTTCCTTTATATCCCACTGTTTTAAAATGGGTTTGAGATATCTTACAAATAATGTATAAACATGCACAAGGCAATGGATTTTGAATTAAAAAAAGCATCAGTACAGAGGCCAGGAGTAAAGTCTTAGACTAGAGCAGGGGTCTCCAACCTTGGCAACTTTAGGACTTGTGGACTTCAATTCCCAGAGTTCCTCAGCCAGCTTTGGACCACGGTTGGAGACCCCTGGACCAGAGGATGAACTCCGGTATTGGAAAATGTCTTTCTTGCCTACCACCTGCCTGATTTTAGCAGATGAGAGGGCATGGAAGAAGAGCCTCTTGGTTGTTTTGATGGGTGGAAATGTCTTGCCATGCTAATTTGTATTTGGAACCACAATCTGAGAACTGTTGGCTGCACAATTGCGTAAGACAGTTGAAATGCTCCCCCCCACTCATCAATAAACAAACATCATTTTATACAGCTGTGATTTTTTTTAGGGGAGGGGATAGCTTCATTTCTTATTCTAAGACTTAGAAAATATCAAGATTTTATCCTGCTTTGGAAGATTTCCATATCATTCGGGTACCCCCAGAAGGGAGTGATTCTAAAATTCTAACAATTCCTACTCAATTTTTCCGCAAAGCCAGGGGGAAGGACGTCTATCTCTGGTTACACCTCAGGGGTTTTGGCCCACTGTGAATGATAAGCTGCAAAGTTCTGATCAGAATGAAGTCAAATCAAAGCTAATGGATTTTCTGCATGAACAGTTACACTTCAGTCTCATTTGACCAAGACTCTCATGATTTTACAAATAATGGCTGAAAACTTGAAGCTGGAACTTTTTTTTCCTTGCATTGATAGGGGTATGTAAATGTGTGTGTGGTAATTGCACTCTATTTACAACATGGAATCTTGTGTGGTATCATTTTATATAATAGCTCAATGTGCTGTATAAGAGGAATGGCCATGCACTGAGGTACAATACATTAAAAACTGGAGAAGTGGGGTTGGGGGCCGGGAAGGAGATTCTGATATTAGATTCTGATTCTGATATTAGATTCTGATCTCAGAGGAATTAAAAGGAAGAAACTCAGCCAGTTTCAGCACAGGTGTGTTATCAGATTTGTTCTCACAGTGCTTGTGAACGCTCAAAAAAGGCATTTGGGGTGGGGAAGTGTGATAGCTGAGGTAATTGAAAGCAGTTGTTTATATTTTAACAATTCGGGCATCTGTAGCCTCAAGGACAAAGTAAATGTAATTGAGAGAAAGGAGGGAAAGTGAAACACCTCCATTTCAACAGCAATACTTCTTATTTCACTAAGTTATTAGAACATGTACTTTTCTTACTTCCATCTCAAAAAGCCACTCCTCCCTCATGCCCACTGTGCCATATTAGTGATCTTTGGGACTTCAGCTGCCCTCTATATTGCTGTTATGCTATGGGATGCATTAGTTTGTGTTTTCTGAGGTTTAGAAACAACATTATGGTCAAGGCTACCAATTCTGGGCTGTAAAAATCCAAACGGAGGTAGCTAGAAGCAAAGAGATATAGAAAGCTAAATCTTTGCTGACCTCTTATAGTCATCATGTGTTTTGCAGCCCAAATTTGATTGTCTTAATAAGAAACCTTTACCCTTCATTCGGGATGCAGTGGTTCAGTGGCTAAGACGTTGAGCTTGTCGATCAGAAAGGTTGGCAGTTCGACGGTTCGAATCCCTAGCGCCGCGTAATGGTGTGAGCTCCCGTTACTTGTCCCAGCTTCTGTCAACCTAGCAGTTCGAAAGGATGTAAAAATGCAAGTAGAAAAATAGGGACCACCTTTGGTGGGAAGGTAACAGCGTTCTGTGCACCTTCGGTGTTTAGTCATGCCACGGAGATGTCTTCGGACAGCGCTGGCTCTTTGGCTTTGAAATGGAGATGAGCACCGCCCCCTGGAGTTGGGAACGACTAGCACATACTGTATGTGCAAGGGGAACCTTTACCTTTACCTTTACCTTTTTGAGTGGTACTAATTCCTAATTGTGCTTGTTTTTATAACAATTTAATTAAGTAGTGTTTAATTAGTTAATGTTAGCCTACCCAGGTAGACCAGACAGGAAACACAACCAGCTAAGCTCATTCTACTCTATTATAAGGCTACATTAGCACAATCTTGTAAGTCTGATAGTGCAAGTCGTCTGCCATCTCTTTTATAGAGCCTGATAAGTTAGGAAGGTCCCTTTCTGAGTTTCTTTCTCTGCCCTTTATGCAGTTGTGGCCCATACATTGTCTTATTGGACCGATCCCTAGACACCATCTCTTCCCCTGTCTTCCAATGTCATTACCACATACCATTACAATTAGGGTTTGTTTGTTTTTTAACATTTTAAACAGTGGTGGGATTCAATTTTTTTTACTACCGGTTCTATGGGCGTGGCTTGGTGGGCATGGCGTGGCTTGGTGGGCATGGCAGGGGAAGGATACTGTAAAAGCTCCATTCCCTCCCCATTCCAGGGGAAGGTTACTGCAAAATCCCCATTTCCTCCCGATCAGCTGGGACTCGGGAGGCAGAGAATAGATGGGGACGGGGCCAGTCAGAGGTGGTATTTACCGGTTCTCCAAACTACTCAAAATTTCCGCTACTGGTTCTCCGAACTACTCAAAATTTCCACTACCGGTTTCCCAGAACTGGTCAGAACCTGCTGAAACCCACCTCTGATTTTATACCATTTTGAGTGCTCTATGGAAGTTAGTCTATGTATGGTAGAAAAGTGGGCTATAGCTTCACTCTCAAAAATATTCTTTGTGATTAGGAGATCCTGGTAAAGAGGGAGGGCTGGATTACTGAAAGCAAAAAAATAATAATAATAAAAAAAATAGAGAATAGTTGAAAACCCTTAAGAAGATTCTAATGAATTTTGGCTACTCCAGTTTCTCCTCATAGCTGTTGCTCATAGCATAACCCAGCCCACTGAATAAGGACTTTTCGTCTTTGAAAGAGTTTTGGGGTTGAAGTTATACCCAAGCAATGTTGTAATATTTAGCTGTGAAAATATTCACTTCATTTCAGTGGTTATTATTTCTGAGTAGACATTACACAGTTGTACTATACAACTGTAGTTCCTAGTAATTAAGGAGCAAACCTCATTGAGAATTATGGGGATTGTACAATAATAATGCAACAGTTTCAGTGTGGAAATCATTAATAACAAAGATATAAAACTGTACATTGGTTATTATTGTTTAGACTTGTTCAAATCAACTGACCCTTAAGAACAAGGTGGAGGAAGACCGCTTTTTGAAAGATATATCTGGGTTAGGAGTATTGTTAATGATATGCTACAGAGTTGAAAACCA
Organism: Thermophis baileyi; assembly: GCA_003457575.1. NCBI lineage: Eukaryota > Metazoa > Chordata > Lepidosauria > Squamata > Dipsadidae > Thermophis > Thermophis baileyi. Next base: position 28,181 of record QLTV01001005.1, read on the forward strand.
TATCCTGTGTAGTTTACTGATTTATCTTCCCCAAAAAATGAACATAAAATAAAACATCCTCTATCAATCTTAAATAATGAAGACTTCATATGACAATAACTATACATTCAGATAAACTGCTCTCAAATCATAAGGAAATCATTTTAATTTGCCTTATAATAAGCCAGACTATTGGTTCTCTGAGTAACTTACTTAGAATTTAAGACAGAATTCTTTTTCAGACTTACCTGGAAATTTGGGTTGTACTTGACCCAAGTTAACCAAGATAGATAGGACAATTCTGGCCAATTCCCCCCCCCAACTTAAAATAGTTGAACATTTCAGCCTAACTTAATGTACCAATTTAAAAGATTTCTGGAAAGCACACGTGTCTCAATTTGTCAATTTTGCAGTGCTGTGCTATATTAAATTATTTATTACTTTGGATTTTTAGTGCTTGCATCTGTAAAATTCCTAGGCTAGAAATGGAGATGATGGGGAGAAAATATTGGATTTGAGGACACATATATGTATCAAACAATACAGTGCAAAGCTGAGAAAGGATGTAATAGATAGTCAAAAAAGTTAGAGGCATGTGATAAGAGAAGGATATATAGTTAAATTCAGTTTATATCAACCTCATGCACATTACCTTTCCATACCTTTTTACCCTTGCAAACTGTTGATTCTGCTATGTCCATTCACTACTTCATATATTATCTTTTGTTCTCCTTTTGTTTTACAGACACGCTTAAGTGAGCCTTTTCTTCTGCATTCAACTTAGTTTTATGTTTCTCCTGATGTCCCCAAATTTCACACCCATGCAACAGTTGGCAGAAGCCTGCATTTATGCACAGACATTTTTAATTTTGTCAACAAGCATTTATTTCTCATAACACACCTCACACTACCCAGTACTTTTGTATCAGTATTTGCAAATCTTAAATTTTCTCCATCCGTTTTCCCAACTTCAATAAATATTCTACTGTGCATATTCATGCACACAATCTAGTTTTTACTATTTGCTTACAATACACAACTCCCTTGATTCTAATATATTAATGTTCAGATTCATACTCTTGTATCATACAATTTAACATTTGATGCAGATTATTATTGTTCTCAACAAATAGTATCATTTGCATATATTTACCCAAGAAATATGCATCTAATATTATTACAAGCATTTTTAGACATTTCTCCATAAATACCTTAAGCAAACAAGAATACATTACTGTACACATCCTTCTTTTACTTTCTGCTCAAAGTTAGCCATTCACTAAGCATTCCATTTAATACATTTAATACATTTATTTTCATGCGCACAGTTTAATTTCACCATATATCATTCCGATCACATTCAGCAACCAGCCACTGTCTTCACGCAAGCAGTCCATAAGAAAAAGCATATTCGTATTTTAACATGTTTCCAGTTATACCATCTACACACGCAGCCTCGCCCATTTTAGTGGTCTTATCACATTTATGCCCTCATTATTTTCTTCTTGAACAAATATATATATAGCATTTACTTGAACACTAATACAGTATATATAGCATTCCACTCTTCCATCTCTATAAATTCTCTTACGAATTTCTAAAGGATTCCTTCCAGCATTTGCTCACTTAAGTTCTATCCCAAATAATAACTCATTTTTATTTTTAATTCAATTCACTGCACTGGAGGCTCCTGAATCAGCTGTTTTTTAATCAGTTCCAAATCAGTGTTTTATTCCCTATAAAACAGCGGTTCTCAACCTGTGGGTCGCGACCCCTTTGGGGGTCGAACGACCCTTTCACAGGGGTCGCCTAAGCGCGCGCTAGCCCGCCATCTTGGTGACTGGCAACGTGTGCGGGGCAGGGGCGGGGCAGGGGTCGCTGCATTAGGACGTTTGAGAACCACTGCTGTAAATTACTCTGCATTTTTCCTTTCTCTTTTTAATTTTAAACATTTCTTGTTCTACCTTCTCTTTATATGCATTATGAAATGCCTTTTTTATTTTTTTTTTGCAGGAAATATTCTTTTACATTCAGTTTTTTTTACCCACAATGCTTTCATCCCTTATTCCATCCAGTATCCTTTTTCATTCTTCCCTTTAACTTAACATACTTCCTTGGACTTCTGTGACTTTTCCCCCCCCACCTGTGATACTTTCAAGTTTATATAGCATCGGGTGTGAAGATGGAAGCTCCCTGATACCTTCAGAACAGCTTTACCATATTTTCTTTATATCTAAATCAAATAGCAGCAGGTGCAGTACCAAAGGCCAAGCATTCTTGTTCTTCCAATGGTTGTGATCAAATAATGTCATTAACTAAAAGTCTAACAATAAGCAGGATTGTTCAATTAACTTTCTACTTATTGTGTAATTTCTATTTCTTCCCCAGTCGAAATCATAGAAGTCTCCTAGGCAGGGGTGGGCTTCAAAAATTTTAGCAAGGGGTTCTCTGCCCGGTTGCTGGGTGGGGGTGGCCATGGTGGGCATGGCCTAGCCGGCCTCTTGCACCACAGCAGGGGGTGGGGGGGGCTTTTTGCCCTCCCCAGGCTCTGGAGGCTTTCCTCGAGCCTCCAGGAGGGTGAAAACGGCCTTCCCAGGCTTCAGAGGCCCTCTGGAGGCCAGAAACGGGTCCATTTCCGGCCTTCCTGAACTTCCAGTAGGCCCATTTTTTGCCCTCCCCGAGCCTCTGGGCACGCCCTGCACTTACCTGCATCTAAAATGGGCCGCGTGGGGACTCCTGGGAGGGGCGGGGGGGGCAGCCAGGAGTGGGATTTGGGGGTTCACCAAACTGCACAGAATCTTAGCTAGAGGTTCTCCTGAACCCCTTCGAACCTCCAGCAGCCGACCCCTGCTCCTAAGGCTTTTTTATTTTTTGCAAATTTATTATTATTATGCACACTTAAGGTCATTTGCTTTCTTGTGATTTATAGTATCTCCCAATGTAGTTCTGTCAATATAATAGTAATGATATAGTAAGTGTTGGCTGAATGATGCTATAAAGTAGTCAATTTCTGAGTAGCTAGCCTAAGAGGTGAGAAATTTCATGAGTGTTAGTGCTTACTAAAGGTTCATATTCCTTAGAAGACCTCTAGAGATGTTAATTGGTTTATTCATATATCTATATGGTGTAAGACCAGCAGTTCAGAGTCTTACACAAGTTTTGCTCTCTGTAATCTAGAATGTCCTTGGGTTTTTCTTTTTTTGTGAAGGACCAGGACAATTAAGAGCCGAGGTGGCGCAGTGGTTAGAGTGCAGCACTGCAGGCTACTTCAGCTGACTGCTAGCTGCAGTTCGGCGGTTCAAATCTCACCGGCTCAAGGTTGACTCAGCCTTCCATCCTTCCGAGGTGGGTAAAATGAGGACCCAGATTGTTGGGGGGCAATATGCTGACTCTGTGAACCGCTTAGAGAGGGCTATAAAGCACTATGAAGCGGTATATAAGTCTAAGTGCTATAATTATATATCTGATTGAAAGAAAGACAAAGGTGTTCATTTTACAGATGCAGTAGTAACCAGTCAGGTTAAAGTTGGATAACTGATCAATATATTGCAGCTTTCTTTTCACATTTACAAACTCACGGAGTTGGGAACACTTGAATCAGCCAAATTAATCTTCAAATCTCATTATATTATGAAAAAAAGAAGCAAGTGTTAATTGATATTCTATACTTTGACTTTGATTTTAATGAATGATATCTAGAAATCCTATGTGAGATCTTGATCACGAGCTGGATTCAAGCTATAACACGTTTGTCTGTAGTAAATCAATAGAAGATTTTACTTGCTTATGTCTCTAATTGCTGCTTACAATTCAGCATGCCAAATATTTCAATGCTTTAGAGAAGAATACAGTATATTTTATAAATAGCTGAATCTTAGATAACTTTATGTTAACGTGGATTATTTTTTTTTATAAATTTTCAGATGAATGTTCAAAGATGCCATTGTTGAGAATTCTGTGATTTATTTTTGCAAGATGCGTAAGTTGTCATGATTTCACTAAAATGTTCTAAAAAGAGAAAATACGTTGCAAGGACTTGCAAGGAGAACTGGCACATCAGTTCTTTGGAAATGGCATGAAAACAATGCTGCTTCCTGCCTGATTTCATTTTCCAAACAATGTTTTTGTTCTAAGAATGAGCAAAATTGTGAGCATTTGTGATCAGATCTTTAAACTTGGAGTGTGATTGATATATGCCATGACATCATCTAGCACTCTAGATGCTACTGCAATGGCACATGTCTCTTTATAGGTTATGTAGTAAGGCTATCATCACGGTGGCCCATGTCTATCAAAGTTTCATTTGCAGCCTAGGCAAAGAAGCTTTGTTGTTGGTCATTACCTTTAAGCCTTTATGGCAGGGGTGTCAAACTTGATTTCATTGAGGGCCGCATCAGGGTTGTGTTTGACCTTGGGGGGCCGGGGGAGCATGGCCAGAGGGCATGGGCAGGGTGGGTGTGGCCAGCTCGACATCACTCGTCGAGACTCTGTTTTCGGCCACGACAGCCTCCTGCAGCCCTCTGCCAGTGAAAATGGAGCTTGAGGGGGCCACGCTCGGGGGGGGGTTCTGTTTTTGCTGGCAGAGGACTACAGGAGGCCATCATGGCCTCCCCGAGCTCTGTTTTCACTGATAGAGGGCTGCAGGAGGCCGTCGTTTTCGCTGGCAGAGGCACTGCAGGCCAGTCCTTCGTTGTTTCCAGGGCAGCCCTGCGGGCAAGATCTAAGCACCCCATGGGCCAGATCTGGCCCACAGGCCTTGAGTTTGACACCCTTGCTTTATGGTTTGGGTCCGGGATATCTGAAGAACCGTCTCACCTGATGAGACTAGCCCACCCCATTTTTTTTAGCAGAAAGGACCTACTTTGGATCCTGTTGGCCAAAGAATTTTGGCTGGTGGGATTCAGGAGAAGAGCCTTTTCTGCTGTGGCCCCCATTCTCTGAAATAATCTCCAATTGGAAGTGAGATCCGCCCCATACTCCTGGTCTTCTGGAAGAGCCTAAAAACTTGGCTCTGCCAACTGACCCAAGGCCCCGGTAGGGGCCTGCTACATGAAGGGTGGCTGACTGGGTAGAGAAGATCCCCACTGCCAGGTCACCCCCATCTTGGCTTTCAGCTTTTGTATTCGTTTTTTCCTAATTTTAATTATTTTCTAGTATTTTTTTACTTAAGCCACCCAGAATCACTGAATCAGTGAGATGAGTGGTATAAAAATTTAATAAATAAACAGAGAAATAAACAAACCCATTCTAAGTATAGGGAAAGTGGACTGGAACTTGATGATTTCAACATGGGAAAAAGATAGGATCGTTCACTTTACTTGTTTTACTGGCAGCTCAGTAGATTGTTTCTGCTTGAACATGTGCTGCTATTTCCAACTTCTGTCTCCTGAAACAACCCCCTGAGTCAGCCTAATAGTAGGGCAGACCCCCTGAACTCTTCCTTAAGAAATGTGGATTGCTTTAGACAACAACGGTGCTTTAGACAACGGTGTTCCCCAAGGCAGCGTTTTAGGACCAACTCTCTTTATTCTTTACATAAATGACATTTGTGATAATATAAAAAGCAACTGCGTCCTCTTCGCAGATGATCTAAAATTATTCAACACCACCGACAACACTACAACCCTTCAAAAAGACCTTGACTATGTATCTGAATGGTCTAAAAAGTGGCAACTTCAAATCTCAATCAACAAATGCTCAGTTTTACACATTGGCAAAAACAACCAGAACACAAAATACAAACTAGATGATCATGACCTTGTTGATGATCCTCACTCAGCAAAGGACCTTGGAGTACTCATCTCTAAGGATCTAAGTGCCAGAGCCCACTGCAACAGCATTGCCAAGAAGGCATTAAGAGTGGTAAACCTAATCTTGCGTAGCTTCTTCTCCGGTAATATTGTACTTTTAACCAGAGCATACAAAACATTTGCTAGACC
>QLTV01001005.1:34414-47742 GCA_003457575.1 Thermophis baileyi
ACAGAGTGGTCAATGCCTGGAATACATTACCCGACTCTGTAGTTTCTTCCCCAAACCCCCACAACTTTAACCTTAGACTGTCCACCGTCGACCTCACCCCATTCCTAAGAGGTCTGTAAGGGGCATGCATAAGCGCACCAGCGTGCCTACCGTCCCTGTCCTAATGTACCCATATACTCGTTAAATTTATTGTACTCATAACCATGCTTGTACTTATATATTCACAAACATGTTTATACTCTGTTTATACTTTGTTCGTAATCATATATACGCTTGACAAATAAATAAATAAATAAATAAAACTTCTACTCTCAGTTTAGATTTCAAGTAATTTCTACATTGTTTTGTAGAAACATTGGTGCGTGCACCCAGACATGTGCATTCATATATTATATTAATCAGACTCTCTTTTCAAGAAACATGTATGGTTTTCATGGTTTTTGTCACTGTTGAAATAAGCATATTCAGTACTATAAAAGGAAAGCCAGTTGCTTTTGCAACCTAAGCTGCAGACAACTGTTTCTACAACATGTTGAAAGCAGTTTGAAATCACCTGTCTGTGGGTCATATAAAGTCTTATTCTACTGTTGGTTCTGAAAAACTAACCCAGAGGATATAACCGGACAAAATGAAAACATGTGCATTTTCAGATGAAAAGCTTCTTTTAAATTTTTAAATCTTTCTGCTCCAACTCAGGAAGCTCAAACTGCCCAAGGAGCTGCTGATTCAGTTCTAACAGAGGAATTATTGAGTCTGTCATCTGCACCTCTATAACTGTCTGGTTTGGTTCTGCAACCCAACAAGACAGATACAGACTTCAGAGGATAATTAGAACTGCAGAAAAAACAATTGCTACCAGCCTGCTTTCCATTGAGGACCTGTATATTGCACAAGTCAAAAAGAGGGCCGTGAAAATATCTACAGACCCCTTACATCCTGGATATAAATTGTTTCAATTTCTACTCTCAAAACGACACTATAGAGCACTGCACAAGAACAGTTTAACAGTTTTTGCCATCACTCTGCTAAACAAATAATTCCCTCAACACTGTCAAACTATTCACTAAGGCTTCATAACTATTACTATTAGTCTTCTCATCGTTCCTATCACCCATCTCCTCCCACTTATGACTGTATGACTGTAACTTGTTGCTTGTATCCTTATGATTTATATTAATATTGATTGTTTCCTGATTGCTTATTTGTACCCTATGACAATCATTAAGTGTTGTACCTTATGATTCTTGATGAATGTATCTTGTCTTTTTATGTACACTGAGAGCATATGCACCAAAGACAAATTCCTTGTGTGTCCAATCATACTTGGCCAATAAAGAATTCTATTCAATTCTATTCTATTCTAAATCACCATCAGCTTTCTGAAAATGGTTCTGTGCTTCCAGCTTTGTTCTGTTTTATATAACACTATTTTACTATTTATAGATGCAAGTGACTTTTTTTTCCTTTCAGTTTGTGTTGTTTTCACTATTTCTTTTATTTGAACTTGCATATGCTGAGCTAGGAGTCTTACAAACTTTGATATACAATAAAACCAAGTCCAATAAAAATGTTAAAATCCAGTAGCACAAAATTTCTAAAAGGCCAGGATTCAAGGAAATACTATAAATCTTCTTCTAAATTGTAATAAGACTAATATCAACCACAGTGGCAAGTTGTTCCATATCTAGGCATTGGTGAGGGGGAATAATAAAATGCGAATCACAACATTGTAATATGAACCACATAACTTAATGCTGATACTTTGGATCTGCTTCTTGGTGGATATCATAATAGCTGCCTTCTCACTGATTTTCCATAAAGTATTGTTTTTCCTGAGCTGATGCATTATGCCATTTTTCATCTTTCATTGCTTATTTTATTATTAACACTCTTTTGGCTGATGGCTGTTTTTATTGTTACTTGTTAATTTCTGTTTTAAACAAGACTCTTGAGTGTTTTAACATGTTCTATTTATATCTGATGTAAGATGCTGAAAAATCATTTTGTGGTGGGGTTGATATGTGTTAAATAAATGAACAACTTATCTACTTGGTCTGACATTGGGACACAAGTATGGAAAGGCAGGACTTATGTTGCCTTTCAAACATAAGGCAACAAAACACAAATTTCATCATTTTTCATTGTGATTGGTGACATCTGTGAATATAGGTTTCATCATCGAGAAAAACAGAGCTAGCATAAGAAAAACCTTTCCCTTTGCCCATCAGCAAAGACTGGTTTGAAGTTCTGGTAATTTGTAAATAGAATATGTTTCCTTAGAAGAGAAAACAAACATTATATACAAACAGGCAAGTTTATCAAACTGATTACATACGTCTTTCTGTTTGCCTTGTTAGACTCAAACAATAATTGATTCCGTGAAAGGATAGCCTTGCCTTGATCATACATATTTATTTCTAACTTGCTTCTTTCTCCGTGCCTAACAGCAATTTGAAAAATGAGAGAAGCTTGTTTTAATTCTCCAATAGCTTAATAACTTATTCCCTTCCTTGCCAGTTCTTTGTTTTGTGTGACTTACCCGTTATTGGAATGGTAAGCTCATTCTATGTTGTACTCTAAATAGAGTTTTGCTTATGGCTCTTAATGTTTATTGATTCTGAGCTCTCACACTGCTTTTTTTTGGTTTGTTCTTTTTTTATATCAAAACAACCATATTCTTCTATTTTCATTAACTGACTTTTTTTAAAAAAAATATATTGAATTTTCTTTAAAAACATAACAATTAAATACACAAATAACAAAAAGAAACAACAAAAAAGACACAATACAAACCATAACAATGAAATCGTACTTTTTTTAAACAGCCTATCAATTATTAATATTAATCCTTAAGTACTTGGATAAATATAATATCTATATTTATACGTTATAAATCTTATCTTCTAAAAATCTGTGTCTATTGGAATATCATCTTTTATTTCTACAGCTATTTTATCCAGTTCATATATACTCGCACTATATATGTGTATATAAGTATACATATATATATTTATTCCATCTTTAAATCTATTTTAGATTTAACTTCAACTTTCTGTTGAAGTTCTTCACTTAATGCTACTGTCTTTCGGAAGTTGGATGTATCAGCCTTTGGACTTAGATCCATAACCAGTTGTATTCCTCTACCTCATGCATATATGCATATTCATTCATTCATTCTGACTACATGGGTGTGCATTGCAGCCCAAAAGGGGGGGGGGGAGTTCCAACCCACTTCCTGTGCTAGAGATGTATGCATGTGAGAAGTCCAGGTCATTTATGTTTTTAGCCTGATGATGTCCAACTGAGTAGCGATTACCCCAGCAGAGAAGATATGGTTCATAGTGCAAATTCAAAAAGGCAGCAGACTCAAGCAATGTAACACCTCCCAAATACAAAAAGAATTGCCTTACAACAAGACAATAATAAAGGGAGACAGAGAGATCTTTCATGGTGTGAAAATATTACAGACATATTTCTTGAAGTGCAAAACAGAAGTTTTGATATACAACCCACATCAAAGCTTGGATTATTATTGCAACAAGAAATATATACCTAACTGCAGAAAGGGAAGAGATAAGAAAATACCTAGAATCTTCTGCTTTCTCTCAAGGTGTGAATTCCTTAATCAAAAAGTCACCACCAGGCACATTAATAAGAAAAATCCATTCTTAATTGTTTTAGGTGAGAAATAAAGCAAAGAGTACATTCCCAGTTAGGAAATCTTCTGTTATCATCAGCACTGCCATCGCTGTCAGTGTGGGAGGTGTGAATGTTTCTTATGCCAGGTTTCAACACTAATAAAGTTTGCCTTTCCTTGAGAACAGAAGGTGAAACAAAAAGCAGTTCTCAGCCCCATCCAGGATCTGAGCATAAGAAGGAAAAAAAAAAAAAGGCACTGTTGGGGAAAGAACAGCTCTCCAGTAGAGCAGATCATGATATTCTCTAATGGGCCAGGAGCAAATCCATAACAGCATGTGGGGAGGGAGGGGCTAACAGTGCATCCTGTACAATTAATAAGATAACATTTGAGATGAGGTGGGGGAACAACATATAGAACATTGTGCACATGTAATCAGGCAAAGTCCAACCCCAATTCTATCCTATTTTATTTCAGTCATATTTTGCTTTGGCGCTCGAAGCAGGTGTTTTCATTCCATTAGCTTTGACACATGAAAATATTTCTTTCATGGTTCCTAACCCTTCTTGATTTCAGGAACCTTTCCTGTGATAAGCTGTGAAATTGGGTTTCTTCATTTTGCCTTCCCCAAGTGCATGGAAAATCCAGACAGAATTTCATATGATGGTTGATTGCACAGTCAGCCAAATGTTTAGACTGGATTTGGCTTTTTTAGCCACCTGTCAAGTCTTTCCCAAGGACCTGGGATAGGCAGATGTTGTTGTTTGATGGTGTGAAAGTTATGATCACAGGATGTAAGCTGTTCCAAGTAAAGCTGCCTTTTGCAATTGACTGATGGCGTTGTTAAGTCTGGGGTATTCTGTGGCAGATGTTTGTCTGTATGAATTCTGAAGTCCCAGAGCACTTTAGCGTCTTCATTTTCTATTACTCTGTCAATCTTGTGGCCCCGCCGGTTCTTTCTTGCAGGCAAATGCTATTTCTTGCAGATATTCCAATGCACCATTGTCATGCTGATGTTAGTTATCAGTCTGCACAATCTTTTTTTTGCAGCAGCAGCTCACTAATTGGTCCACTGTTTTTCACCTTCTTTGCAGAGGGGGTATTTGCCATCTGTTGCTGTCTTCTCAATTCTGTCTTCTGCAATTATTCAATTATTCTTAAATCTTAGTCTCATGCAACCAAAATTAGCCACTTTGTCCAGGGGTGAAATGCTCCCGGTTCGGGCGTACCTGCTGGTCGTCGGAGAGCCGGTAGTGACGGCAGCGCTAGGCTTCACCCACCTGCCCGGATGCTGCCATTTGGGTTCTTTTACCCTCTGCGCATGCGCAGAACGCTTTGTGCATGCGCAGGGGTAAAAGAACCCAAATGGCGGCGTCTGGGCGGGTGGGCGAAGCCTAGCGCTGCCGTCGCTACCGGCTCTCCGACGACCGGCAGGCACGCCCGAACTGGGAACATTTCACCCCTGACTTTGTCTCTTTCTTCATCTTTCCTGCTTTAGCCATTGCAACATCTTCTTGTTATCTTCTTTTTCAATATTATTTTTTTTGTTATGTTCTGCCCATGTAATGCTTCACCTTGCCATGTATCTTTTCTATTCTTTGCTTGGTTTTTCTTGTAGGCCAGTTTGGTCTCTCCGGGATTCAGTAAGCTTTTACTAGCTTCAGTGCATCTTCTTCACTATCCTTCAGATAACCCATAGCAAAAATACCCACAAGAGAAATGAAATCAATATCTGCTTAGGGATCATTCCTATTGGGACCCAAAGCATGTGACATTGCTTCTAATTTTGCAGGCCAAAAACGAGGCCTGGACAATTTAAATATTAAATGTAACTGCAAAAGTACAGAAATACTCTGTTCCAGAAGCCTCTTTAATCTCTTTAGTAAATTTCTTCTTAAAATAAACACATTGTTTGAGAACATTTCCTCCTTACAGGCATTTAAAATTAAACTTTTCCTCTGCCTTTTTAAGTACCTGAAATAAAAATTGAATTAGCAGTGGGTATTCACTGGAACCTTGAATAATCATTGTTATTTTTTTTTTGTAGAGACGCAACTCGGTATTCCAATTTAGTCACTTCAAAAAGTTTTGATTCTGGTAGTTTATTATATTCTATGTTATAACAAAAAGGAGCAATCCAACTGACATCCTACTGGGCTTGTTTTCTTTTCTTGTGCTGAATACATTTTATGAATGGCAGCCTTGCTTGGAATCCTGCTGTCTGGATCCTGAATCCTGTAACAGGAGCATCTGCAGGATGTAGAACAAAAACTCAAGATGGTGTGATCAATGAACATTTAAAAAAAAATCAGCTGGGGCTTTGATTGCATCATCATGCCTCTGCCTTGATGCTTTGGACCATCCCCTGTGGACACCCTTAAATTATAAGAAGGAAGAAAAGCCCTCTTAGTCAGTGTTGCGCTAAATGGGTGAAAATCATTAATTGTGTGGGATGGGTTCTCTTGCTGTCTGCTGTGCCCTCAGAAAAAAGAATTTAGAATGTACAAAAGATGATCTTACAAGCTCTTGCTTGTACCCCTCCCCCACATTTCTCTGACTTTTCCTCCCCCTTCTCAAATATGCCAATTTGTCTTTGTCAAAATACCTTTGTGATAGGAAACTGCAAATTCAAAGCTTCGATTCTATTAATTTATCTTCTTTTTTGTTTCTTTCTCCCCTCACTCCTTCAACGCTCAGCTGTTGACACTCTCATCTCCTTGTCCCATTTTCACCTAGAGTTGCCCTGCAAAAGAGATGTAGGACCCCTCGGGCCCTATTTTTTTTTCCTAATGAGATGATGTCAGCCATGTATTAATGTTAATCCACCTGCAGCAACCACTTTTCATTGGAATATGGACCTTACGCCCACCGTGCTCGGCCGAAGAGCTGCTGGGGGGACAGGACGGGACACGGCAAGGCAATGGCCAGATCCTTAGGGCAGGAGAGAAGCCGCGTCCAAAGAACCTCCTTAAGCGAGCAGCCGCCCGCTGCCCACCCTCTGAGTGTGCCTTTGCTGCACTCGGCGCTTGCTTGAGGGTCTCCCCGTGCATGCGCACACTCCTGCACCTGCCAAAGCCAGACAGGGAGTCACGAGAGGGGGAGGAGGGAGGAGGGAGAAGGGAAGCCTCGGCCGGGGGTGGCTATGTTCCTCAACCAGCACTGGAGAATCAGCCCCGACCGCTTCTCCATTCCCGCCGTCGCCCTTATCTTCTCAGGCTAGGTGAGGGAGGGGAGAGTGAGGCCAGCCAGTGATGGGACAGGGAGCCACAGCAGGGGGTCCAAAGAGCCGCATGCGGCTCCGGAGCCGCGGGTTGCCAACCCCTGTTCTAGGACAATTACAAACATCCATTTGACAAAAATGCATGAGAATAATCCAAGCTGGAAGTTACCAGTACATACATAACCAGAAGTAAGAATCAATGCATTTGCTTTATTAGCTGTAATAGCTATAAACACCCCTCACTCCAGTTTGGTTCTGAAATAGGAAGTAACCCTGTCAGCATCTATCCCAAACAGATGGTTGCAGAATCAACATCTTGTTTAAATGCAGTCTCCATTATTCTCCTATATGCATGCCTTTGAACTCATAAATATAACTTCTAACACTGAACAGAGAAGAAACGTGGCTGATTATCCCAACATACTGGTGCCAATTAGCTATTTCATATTATTAGCTTTATATAAGTATAAAAGAGATGTGGAACAAGATGAAACATTGCAGATTCTCCAGGACAATTACCAAAGGACCAAGAAGAAATTCCACAAATGCTGATAGTTTCCATAGAAATAGCAAAATCACTGCAAAATGATTAAGCACTCACAATTCCATTATTTGAAATAATGCTGTGGTCAGTGATATCAAAAGCCATTGAGAGATCCAAGAGTATCAACAGGATCACATGTTTTCGACTTGTCTCCCTATACAGACCATTTATCAGTGTAACCAAAACTTGGTCTAAACAAATACAGATAACTATGTTCTTTTAATTGCTCCTGGAGGTGCAATACTACCCCTTTCTTTACCAGTGTGGTAAATGTTGGTATCTGAAATGTTGGAGATCCTCTGAAACAGGGGTGAAATCCAGCAGGTTCTGACAGGTTCTGGAGAACTGGTAGCAGAAATTTTGAGTAGTTCGGAGAACCGGCAAATACCACCTCTGGCTGGCCCCAGAGTGGGGTGGGAATGGAGATTTTGCAATATCCTTCCCCCAGGAGTGGGGAGGGAATGGGGATTTTGTAGTATCCTTCCCCTGGAGTGGGGAGGGAATGGAGATTTTGTAGTATCCTTCCAAAAAAAGATGGCGACCGCATGCACAGTGCCAGAAGCCGGCTTCTGCGCATGCTCAGAAGGAAAAAAAATAAATTAAACAAAATTTTAAAAAAAGAAATTCGAAAAAAAATTGAAAAAAAATAATAAAAAAAAGATGGCGGCGCCCACGGACTGGCACCAACCGATCCGGTTCGGTGATGTCATCGTGACATCACCAGCGGTCCGCTACCGGTTCGGTAGAACCGTTCCGAACCGGGAGGAACCCACCCCTGGTGGGGATGGAGATTTTGCAGTACCCTTCCCCTGCTATGCCCACCAAGCCACACCCACCAAGCCACACCACGCCCATCAAGCAATGCCCACAGAACCAGTAGTTAAAAAAATTGGATTTCACCACTGCTCTGAAAGCAGCCTAAGCTGGTCAGGTCTAAAGATGGTTTCTGAACCTCATCACTATCCCCTTCAAATTGGTGAGAAACTCCACTTAAAAAAAAAGGTTATAAATAGTTCCAGAAATCATTGGCAGAATAGATTTTCATGGGATCCTAACATAGCAAGTTGAGGAGGGATTTAAAGGAAAGAAGTGGTGTGAACAAATACCAGAACCATATCTTCAAGCAGTGAAACTAATTCAGACAAATCATTACTAAGCAGTGCAGTGGACACCTCAGGTCCTGTACTGGTATCAACCCTAATATGAATCTGTAGAGAATACCAGGGAGTAGATCTTGAGGGAAATAGGCCAGAATCATTATTTAAGTAAAGAAGACTGAAACATTGGCAACTCCAAATCTCAACCAATAAATGCTCTGTCCTACACATTGGCAAAAAGAATCAGAACACCAAATACAAGCTGAATGGACATGACCTTGCAGACGACCCTCACTCTGTCAAAGACCTTGGAGTACTCATATCAAATGATCTAAGTGCCAAAGCCCACTGCAACAACATCGCCAAAAAGGCATCAAGAGTTGTTAACCTAATCTTACGTAGCTTCTTCTCCGGTAATATTACACTACTAACCAGAGCATACAAAACATTCGCCAGACCAATCCTTGAATACAGCTCATCTGTCTGGAACCCACACTGCATATCGGACATTGGTAGAACATACTTCTACTGAGTTGCACATCCTTTGTAGTAAGATTGCCCTCTCCTTGCCCTCCATCACGGTCAGTTATTTAGTGTTGGGTGCTTTTAAGTGAGGGGGGGAAATGAGCCAGGGGTGCAAAAATCTGGGATTCATTTCTCATTTTTGCAAGTATCAAGTTGTCAGACACTTTTTATTAAAAGTTTGCACTAACAAATATACATTGTATATATCAACCACATTGTATAAATATACATTGTATATATCAACCACAACAATACACGAGCACGCAATAGATACAAACTGAAATTTAACCGCTCCAAACTCAACTGCAGAAAATACGACTTCAGCAACAGAGTGGTCAATGCCTGGAATACACTACCTGACTCTCTGGTTTCATCCCCAAACTCCAAAAATTTTAACCTTAGACTGTCTACTGTTGACTTCACCCCATTCCTAAGAGGTCAGTAAGGGGCGTGCATAAGCGCACCAGGGTGCCTACCATCCCTGTCCAAACGTTCCCTTTTATTTGTACCCATCTTATGTATATAAATAATGTTATACCTATGTATATTACCAAATACGTACTTGACAAAATAAAATAATAAATAAATAAATAAACAAATAAATAAATAAATAAATAAATAAATAAATAACATTAAGTCACAGGAAACAAGACAGTATTCAGAAGGCAAGTTCCTCCTTGATTCATTGAAGCATAAGAGGGAAGACAAACAGAGAGCTATTTCTTGTAGACTTGTTTGCATGTTTTGATTCATTGTTTTACTGTATAACTCATTTGCAGTTTATCATCAATTCTGGCCAGATATTCTCCTGAATAAATCATGCTTCCTTCAATTATTACAAGTATACAACTCCTGAGGCAGTTAAGCACCCCCCCCCCCAAAACCATGATGCTCTCACTTTCATGCTGAACATATGGCTCAAAATGTTTAATTTTTGACTCAACTGTACCTAGAACATTCCTTCAGAAGATTGAAGGTTCATCTAGATCTTCCTGGCAAAACTGAGATAAACATTAACATTCTTCTTAGCACGCCATGGCTTTCTTTTTGCTACTCTGTGAATCCCACTGTTACCTATGCTTTTCTCAGTGACTTTAATAAACATTGACTTTGGGTAACAACAGTCAGTGGATCCTTGGATCTTATCCTGGGGTTCTTTGTAACTTCTTGGACATTTCTAGATTTCTAGAGCCGAGGTGGCGCAGTGGTTAGAGTGCAGTACTGCAGGCTACTTCAGCTGACTGCTAGCTGCAGTTCGGCGGTTCAAATCTCACCGGCTCAAGGTTGACTCAGCCTTCCATCCTTCCGAGGTGGGTAAAAATGAGGACCCAGATTGTTGGGGGCAATATGCTGACTCTGTGAACCGCTTAGAGAGGGCTATAAAGCACTGTAAAGCGGTATATAAGTCTAAGTGCTATTGCTATTGCTATTCTATGCTATGTTCTTAAAGTGATTTTGAGAGACTGCCCCTCCTGGGAAGATTCACCATTATCCCAAATCTTCTCCATTTCAAGGTTAGGTTTCTGAGTGTGGCTTGCTAAATAGCACTTAGATTTATATACCGCTTTACAGTGCTTTACAGCACTCTCTAAGCGGTTCACAGAGTCAGCATATTGCCCCCAACAGTCTGGGTCCTCATTTTACCCACCTCAGAAGGATGGAAGGCTGAGTCAACCTTGAGCCGGTGAGATTTGAACCGCTGAACTGCTGAACAGTCAGCTGAAGTAGCCTGCAGTACTGCACTCTAACCACTGCGCCACCTCGGCCCCAGAGCTTTAGCCTTTTTCAATCTAATAGGCACCAATGAGTTTTGCAGAGCTCTTCAGAAATTTATTTGATCTGGGCTTGTGTGTTGAAAGCTCCACCAAGATAAAGGAATCCAAAACTTAAGAAATGTATATAAGGCAAAGCTGACCCAAATTAGCCAGGCACCAAACATTGGTGTTAATTATTCAACTGAATTTGATGACAGCACCTAGCTGACTTTAGTCGATTTCAAAAAGCTAAGTAGAATCAAACCTGTATAGTACTTGGATAAGATTTCACTAAGAACTCCTAGAGCCATAGGCTAGAATGGAAGGTAGAAAAAAAGGAAAAAAATATTTGAAGAAGAAAAATAGGAAGCTATGTCTATACTTTTGCGAAGAAAATATCATGTCCATGTCCATGTAGACATCAGGAGTGAAGTTCAGGGTAAAGGGAAACTTCCATATCCCACTGCAAAGTTGGTGGCTGACCATATTTCCCATTTGAGAAAAAAAAATGAAAGTTATTCTCTCGTGATATTTTCTATTGGGAGTTAATTAAAGGATTAGGAAGCCAGCAAGATTGCAGACTGTTGGAAAGATGATTTTATTTATTTATTTATTTATTTATTAAATTTGTATGCCGCCCAACTCCCAAGGGACTCTGGGCGGCTCACAACAATATAAAAAACCGTTAAAAAAAAACCATAATAAAAACAATTAAAAACAGTTAAAAACTCATGCATACCGTTACATGGCCGGACCTCGCCAATTACAGAGGCGAGATCAACGGCCCCAAGCCTGCCGGAAGAGCCAGGTCTTCACTGCTTTCCGGAAGGCCAGCAGTGTGGGGGTGGTCCAAATGAGGCTACTTGCCTCCCCGCTCAATTTGGATTCCGTTGGGGGAAAAAAGACCTCACGTAGCTGACGTAAGTTTTGAATCCTGATTGTAACTTTAGGTGTGACTCCGATTTGATCACCCAGGTTTATCGCTAGCATAGCAGCCAATGGAGAACGAACTGAGCAGGGAGGCGGGGAGATGAGTAGCCTCATTTGCATTGGCTTCGACCGTGATGCTTTGCGAGGAGGAAAGGCTGCGATTCTGCCCTGATGGATGCAGCGTTTCGCTTCGTGCGGAAGTCCCGGTTCTGGAACCAGCGGGAATGTTCGAAAAAGCCTTTTTGTTCACCCACGAACACACGTTTTGCCGCGGTCTCGCGGGACGCCCTAACCTCAGTGTCCATCGCCGCCGTAGGGCTAGGTGTCGGTGGCGGCAACAAGTATACTCTGGTTTCTCCTCAGATCGTATAAATCTTTCGCCTTTTACTAAAGATTTCCGTGGAGAGGAACATTTATGAGTTACTGTTAATTTTTTGAGGCTCTGCTTCGGTAGGGCTACCTTTACCTGGTACTAAAAATAGAGAAAAATTTATTAATAGGTTACGAACTTTCCCTCTTACTTGTTTAGGAGTGTCGATGTTTTGGTGCGTGCGTCTTAATTTATCTCTGGGATCTCCAAACTCGGTCACTTTAGAACTAATGGACTTCAACTCCCAGAATTCCCCTCGCATCGTCGGCTGATCTCACCCAGCGGTTTCATGTAGATGTTAAATAAGCGGGGAGAGAGGACCGAGCCCTGAGGCACCCCGCAAACGAGGGGTCTAGGGGTCGACCTCTGTCCTCCTGCCAACACCGACTGTGACCGACCAGAGAGATAGGAGGAGAACCAACGTAACACGGTGCCTCCCACTCCCAACTCCCTTAGTCGTCCCAGAAGGATACCATGGTCAATGGTATCGAAAGCTGCTGAGAGGTCAAGTAGCACCAAGATAGAGGAATGACCCCCATCTCGGGCTCGCCAGAGATCATCCATCAGCGCGACCAAGGCAGTTTCAGTGCTGTAGCCAGGCCTGAAGCCAGACTGAAAAGGGTCTAGATAATCCGTTTTTGTAGTGAAACTCAGGACATTTCATGCATACCTCTTGACTGTCTTGTCAGCATAACCCCCATGCTGCCAGGAACAGTCCCATCCCCAAATAATCTTTCCCATTGGAATGAGACTTGTTCAAAATTGCAGAATAGATTGTGATACACCATTTAAAGGGGTCACATATCTTGAAGCAAAGGTGACTGAAAAGGACATTGTTACATGCCTGTTATTCTGATTCACAATATCATTACCGTTAACCTATTTGAATGGGGGCAAGACAAGTACTCATCCTATCACTAAAGAGTTGGCTAAGCATAATCTCTGAGAGCATAAAACAGAGCTTACATTTTCTGAAATCATCTTCTGGGAAATTAATGAAGAAATAATGCCACTTGGTACGAAATAGAGGATCTACATCTGATAATTACATACATTCCTTTGCATCAGGGGTGGGTTCCTCCCAGTTCGGACCGGTTCTCCCGAACCGGTAGCGACCCGCTGGTGACGTTACGATGACATCACCGAACCAGATCGGTTGGTGCTGGTCCGTGGGGGCCACCATCTTTTTTTTGAATTTTTTTTGAATTCCCCCCCCCCCCCGTTTTTTTTTTTTTTTTTTTTTTTCTTAGG
>QLTV01001005.1:52736-80916 GCA_003457575.1 Thermophis baileyi
ATTCTTCTGCCACATCGCTCCCAGCGACCGGTAAGCTCCCACAGGCTTGGGCTCCTCCAGGTCCCGTCAGCTAACCAGTGCCGGCTGGCGGGCCCGCGGGGGAGGGCCTTCTCTGTGGCTGCCCCGACCCTCTGGAACCAGTTACCTCCTGAGATCCGGACTACCCCCACCCTGTTGGCCTTCCGGAAAGCGGTAAAGACCTGGCTGTTCCGGCAGGCTTGGGGCCATTGATCTCGCTTCTGCAATTTGGCGAGATCCGGCCATGAAAAGTTGTGTATGGGTTTTTAATTGTTTTAAATGCTTTTTATTATGTATTTTTTAATAATGCTTTTTATATTTTAATAAGTTTTATATTTGCTGTAAGCCGCCCAGAGTCCCTTGGGAGTTGGGCAGCACAGAAATACAAATAAAAGTTAAAGTTAAAGATAATAGGTAACTTTCACAATACCCAGCCGACCTGGCACTTTGTGATAATTCACTTCTGTTTTTTGGCTTATTCAATTTGTCGAAGCAATTTCCTTTTCCATTCATTCATGTGAGTCCAATGTACAGTAGCTCCATCTTGCACGTTCTTGCTCAACATAAGGACACATGAAAATGAAGAGATGAGATAGGCAGAAAAGCCCAAGAGCAATATATGAAGACAGTTTCTATCTTTTCATATTCTGGTAATTTTCGAAAAACAAATTAATTTAAAAATTGTTTTATGATGCTGTTGGTATTTTTCAATGTCTTTAACAGTTGCAATTCATTGTTAAAATTGTCCTATTCTAATATTTTTCTTAATGAATGCTTCAGGAAGGAGAAGAGAAATTGATCTTTAAAGACCAATCCTCCATCCCCAGAATTTGCCATTAAGCATTGTTTGAAATGGGTTTGGTAACTGGGAGATCTCCAAAAGAGTCAGCTCTTTGGTGTTAAAAGAGGAGTTACAGATGCTAAAACTGTGTATGGTGGTGTCCCTCCATTGACTGAATGCCATTGTTCCAGCAGAGGCTTCTCCTGGGTGGGAGATCTTTTTTCTGGGTTTCTGTTCTTACAGTTACCTCTGTTAGCTCTCATGCAATTCTGAAAGTTGTCCCAAATCAAAATTAGGACTATGTGAAGATTTGATTTGAAGGTTTCATTCAAAGACATTCAATTGAACTGGTTTTTTGAACTGAATCACTGAGCTGATGTGATGCACTGAGTTGAAACAGGTGCTTTTGAATCAATTTGATGCATGTCTTGTTGTTCAGTAATTCAATGATTTCAATCCTTTATGACCAAATGGATATTGCTTCACCAGAATTATCTATCTGTCAGTAACTGTTTCTTTGAGTTATTGTAAGCTGATGCTACACCACCTTGTCTTCTACAAACCTCTTTTCTGATTGCTTTCAATTTTTTTTCAAATATCATCCAAATATTTAGGTTTTACTACATTATTAGATCTTCTAGTGACTAGTCTGTCTTACTTCTTCTGGTATTACATTATTTATTTTTCTTGTGACCAAGGAATTCTCAACCATTTTCATACTACAATACAAGGCCCTCAATTTTTCTTTGTTTAGACCAGGAGCCGCATGCAGCTCTTTGGACCCCCTGCTGTGGCTCCCTGCCCATCACTGGCTGGCCTCACCCTCCCCTCCCTCACCTGGCCTGAGAAGGTAAGGGCGACGGCGTGAATGGAGAAGCAGGCGTGGCTGATTCTCCGGCGCTGGTTGAGGAACATAGCCACCCCTGCTGAGGCTGCTTCCCTCCCTCCTCCCCCTCTCGCGACTCCCTGGCTGGCTGTGGCGGGGGGCAGGAGTGTGCGCATGCGCGGGAGACCCTCAAGCGAGCGCCAACCGCAGCAAAGGCGTGCTCGGAGGGCGGGTGATGGGCGGCTGCTCGCTTAAGAGCCGAGGTGGCGCAGTGGTTAGAGTGCAGTACTGCAGGCTACTTCAGCTGACTGTTCAGCAGTTCAGCGGTTCAAATCTCACCGGCTCAAGGTTGACTCAGCCTTCCATCCTTCTGAGGTGGGTAAAATGAGGACCCAGATTGTTGGGGGCAATATGCTGACTCTGTGAACCGCTTAGAGAGTGCTGTAAAGCACTGTAAAGCGGTATATAAGTCTAAGTGCTAAGTGCTATTAAGGAGGTTCTTTGGACGCGGCTTCTCTCCTGCCCTAAGGATCTGGCCATTCCCTTGCCTTGCCGTGTCCCATCCCGTCCCGTCCCCCTGGCAGCTCTTCGGCCGAGTGCGGTAGCCGTAAGCTCCAGCCCTAAGCAGCAGAAAGCGAAGGCTGCTTCGCTCCGGCGACCCTCCTCCTCCTTCTCCTCTCATGCGGGGTGGGGAGGTGTACGGCAAGGCGATGGCCAGATCCTTAGGACAGGAGAGAAGTGGCCCTGTAGCTGCCTTCACACCACATTTGCGCGTAAGGCAGCCTTCACTTCCTGCCGCTTCGGGCTGGAGCTCACGCCCTCCCCGCTCAGCTGAAGAGCTGCGGGGGGGACGGGACGGGACGGGACACGGCAAGGCAATGGCCGGATCCTTACGGCAGGAGAGAAGCCGCATCCAAAGACCCTCCTTAAACGAGCAGCCGCCCGCCACCCGCCCTCTGCGTGCGCCTTTGCGCCTTGAAGAGGTTCTCCCCGCACGCGCCACAGCCAGCCAGGGAGTCACGAGAAGGGGAGGAGGGTCGCCCGAAGAGAAGCCGGGGGTGGCGGGGAGGCGGCAGCACACACAGAGAGAAGGGGAGAGAGAGAGGAAGAAATAGAGCGATGAGGGAGGGAGAGGGAGAGGGAGAGGGAGAGAGAGAGAGAGAGAGAGAGAGAGAGAGAGGGAGAGAGAGGGGAATGGAATGGAATGGAATGGAAAGCCGACAGAGAGAGAAGGGGAGAGAGAGGAGGGAGGGAGAGAGAGATGGGGGGGGAGGAAGGGAGAGAGAGAGATAGAGAGAGATGGGGAGAGGGAAAGAGGGAAAGAAAGATGAGAGGGATAAAAAGAGATGGAGAGAGAGAGAGAAAGAGAGGGGAAAGAGAGAGACAGATATCTTTTTCTCATAGAAAACTGACCCACAAAACCTGGGTAGGCATAGCTGGGGGGTCATGTGACTCGGTGGGAGTGACGTCGAGTTGGCCACGCCCACCCAGGTTTTGTGGCTCCGGGTGTTTTGTTTTCTCTGGGAAACGGGTCCAAATGGCTCTTTGAGTTTTTAAGGTTGCCGACCCCTGGTTTAGACTTTCTAGTGATTCTGGTTTCATAAACATGGGTACAACTGGAAATAAACATAGCCTTTGCTGTCAGTGTGATATTTCTATATTTATAAGTTTTTGCTTACATTTTTCATTGTCTTTCTTACAAGAAGATATTTCATGGCTAAGCTCACAACAGAAAGTTAAAGCCTAAAGCTTCTTCTTCACATCTTTGCCATGCCTTAGCATTATTTATTGATGTGTCCTCCTTTGTCTGTTGTTTCCTCATAGTAACTCATAGTGAAGAGGTACCCACATTCAATTCAGTTTTTAAGACTAATAGCTCTTAATAGATATATTCTCTATGAATTTATCAAATCCTGGTCAAAAGATAGTAACTTTCAAACACTGTGAGAAGCATTTTCATTTGTCTGTTCTAATTCTCTCTCTAATTGCTCCACTGGATGACTTCTGGTCCTAGAGTTTCTCCACTTTCACCCCGCCATGTTGGTCCTTATCAATTTATATATGAAATTAAGGGGGTGTTGTCCCAATGTGTTACTCATGCTTACTTAAATTGAACAGTGTTTGTCCCATAAATGATTGTTGCCTCAGCCTGAACAGATTCTTCTGGAGCTCTTAGCAATCAGAATTAAATTTTACTTTTTGGAATTATTTAATACCATGTACAAAACTGCTGAGTGGCATTGCTTACCCTTAAGTCATTATAACCTAGAAATAAGTGTGAAGACACCAATCCAAACAAAGATCCTTGAGGGACCTGACCTCTTACTTCTCCCCAGTTATTAACATATCATTTATTCCTATTCTTTGCTTTCTATTTGCAACCAGTTAGCTATCCTTAAAATGATAGGTCTTCTTATCTCATTATTGCTAAGTTTACTCAAGAGCCTTTCATGAGGAAACTTCATCAAGTCTCTCTTTTTTTAAAATCAAGTATACAATGTCAACAGACTCACCTTCATTCAAGTCTCTGTTGACACTTTAAAAGTGTGAGACAGGATTACTCCTTGTTGAATCCTTGCTGATTGTTCTAAAACAAGGCTTGCTCCTCTGCTTTGGGTTGGACATTTACACCATGTTTTAAAGTAAATGCCAAAGCACTGACATAAGTTTTGAAGCAGTGAATTCCTGTTGACTATCTGAAATGCATTAACTCTCCACATTTTTGAGGTTTTGTTTCTCTGCAGAAGCTTCTTAATGGAGATGCTAATGCCTTGGTGGTGGTGGTGGTGGGGGAAGACAGTATTACAGGAATTGTGCATGTACTTGCTATCTTGTTGAGATGTTCTATTCAGTTATGTAAAATGCAATAGTCTCATTGTCTTTTAATAGTATTAACAGAATTAACAGAGTTAACAGCGTGCCTACCGTCCCTGTCCTACTGTCCTATTGTCCTCATCTATCTGTATTCACTTTGATTATGTTTATGTTTATACCTATACCTGCTATCTTGTACATGTTTGACAAACAAATAAATAAAATAAAAATAAATAAGAGTGGAAAGGGAACTTGGAGGTCTTCTAGTCCAACCCCCTGTACAAGCAGGAGACCCTATACCATTCCAGACAAGTGGCTGTCCAGTCTCTTCTTAAAAACCTCCAGTGGTGGAGCACCTGCAACTTCTGAAGGCAAGCCGTTCCACTGGTTAATTGTAGAGCAACAAAGATGATTAGGGGACTGGAGGCTAAAACATATGAAGAACGGTTGCAGGAACTGGCTATGTCTAGTTTAATGAAAAGAAGGACTAGGGGAGACATGATAGCAGTGTTCCAATATCTCGGGTTGCCACAAAGAAGAGGGAGTCAAACTATTCTCCAAAGCACCTGAGGGTAGAACAAGAAGCAATGGGTGGAAACTAATCAAGGAGAGAAGCAACTTAGAACTAAGGAGAAATTTCCTGACAGTTAGAACAATTAATCAGTGTAGGGTTTCCTGCCTAAGCAAATTTCTGAAGTCTATTCTATTCTATTCTATTCTATTCTCACTGTTAGGGAATTTCTCCTTAGTTCTAGGTTGCTTCTTTCCTTGATTAGGTTCCATCCATTGTTGCATCTGACCATTCTACATTGCATATGCGGGTATACTGTGATAATTAAAAGAAATAATAATTGAAGAGTTTGGAAGATCAAGCACTTGGTGATATTGATTTTTTCAGATAAAGAAAGACATTACAATAAAGCAAGCCTAATATTTTCTTCTTGCATGTGCATATCAACTTGTTTTTCTTTAAACAAGTAGAAGGGAATAGAGATAGTAGTCACAAACATTGATTTTTTTTTTAAAAACCACAGATTAAGCAATGTGAAATTGACTTTGTTTCATCAAACTATAGTATTAGCAGATGAAGCAACTCTAACTGTAGATTTTTAACAAAGCATTTGACACTACTCTCCATCTTATATGACTCATTAATTCAAATTGATTTGGAAAAAAACTGTGTCGCAAGGAAAATTAGTTTGGCAAGCACATGAACAAAGTGCTGTTAGTATTAAATTTGTGTAAAATTGTGTCACCAGCCTTGTAAGAAGGAAGGAAATGCAGTCTGGATTTCTAAGTGTTAACCCAGTACTTTGTTTAATACAGATGCATCAATTCGAATTCCTATAGACAGTTTTAATACAGTGCATTCCCTAAAATTATTGTACTCTGGGATATCAAGATATGAATCTTATAATGTTCAATGTTCGCAGAAACATAAAGCTAATGCTTCTTCCAGAGAGAAATACTTATTCTGAATTACACAAACAGAAAAGGAGAAGTAACACATATGAGCAGCAGAAAGCCAAGAAAGTAAATATTTTATTTGATGAGTCAGGATTATTTGCTATTATTGTAAAGAAACTATTTTACATCTTACTTCAGTAGTTGTAAAAACATGGGTAGGAAGAGAGGGTATATCTCTACAAACATGCTATTGTCAAGGTTGAACACCCCTTGTTATCAAGAACGTTTTAAAATGATCTCTCTCCTGGTTTATAAGAATTATATTTAGCACATTTTTTTTCAAAGGAAGACATCCCTGAATTATAAGAGAAATATAATAGATCACCCGGCCATGATTGCAGATATTGTTTTCAAAAATTGCACTATAATCCTCCTTAATAGCATCATCATAAACACCAAGTAAGTACTCCGAATTCTCTCAAATAAGATTTGTATCTTGTTCAGGAGATGTACTTTAGTCTTTGATTATACCATATTATTAACTTAAATGGCCCCTGTTTACAGTTATACCAATTACCATCAAGAGTCATTACTTGATATGAACAACGCTGTTTACACTTTTTTTTTTGTAACAATAGCAGACAACCAGGTTTTATCTGTATGCATCTGTTTGTGCTGTCCCTCTTGCAAAAGATCAGAGTCTTAGCAATACAAACACAAAATCCTTTTTATTAATTTTGAATGTTTTTACATTACAGGTATTTTACAGGTATTTTTGTGTACATTGCCAGTTATTTTAAGATATACCAAAATTAGTCGTTGCTGGCATTATTTATTATTCTGCTCAGAAACATTGGAGCAACTTGCATTCCAATAAGGCATATTTTGATATTGTAACAATGACAACTGTAGACCAGGGGTGGGTTCCTCCTGGTTCGGACTGGATCACCAGAACCGTTAGCGACCCGCTGGTGATGTCATGGATCCGGTTCGGTCGGTGCCGGTCCGTGGACGCCGCCATCTTTTTTTGGGAATTTTTAGTGAATTTCTTTACTGTTTGGAAGGTTTTTCCTGTTCTGCCGCTTGAAAAAGGGCCCTCCCGCCCGCCCCTGTGTTTAAACTGACCTTTATTCCTTCTGCCAGAAGCACAGCTGATCAGCTCCTCAGCTGTGTTTCGGGCTGATTGAAGCTACTGAGCATGTGCGGAAGCCAAATTGCCCGAGGGAACGCGCGCGCGCGAGCGGAGGGAGCCCGCGCGCGCAAAACATTGCGATGCGAACCGGTGAGGAAGGTAAGTGGAACCCACCCCTGCTGTAGACACTTCACCAGCCCTTTATTAAATTTAGCATCACGCAATGAATTGCCCTTTCAGCTATTAATGTGGATTATAGATACCCTGGGCTACTAAAACATTACTTAGATTCCAGTCATATGAACACTACCAGTTTGGTCTAGTGGTTAAAGCACCAGGCTAGAAAGCAAATGACCATGAGTTCAAATCCCACCTTAGCCATGAAAATCAGCTGAATGACCTTGGACCAGTCATTCTCTCTCAGCCCAATCCACCTCACAAGGTTGTTGTTATGAGGAAAATAGGAGGAAGAAGGTATGCTGGATGTATTCACTGCCTTGAGTTATCTGTAAAAATAATAAAGATGGAATATAAATAAATAAATAAATAAATAATCACTGATAATATTCTTACGGTATTTATAACATGCCAACACTGCTTTCCCACTGCTTGGGAATCACTTGTTTTTCTGTTTTATCACAAAGTTTTCTGATATCTGAAAAATAGGGCGAAATGATGATAATAAGATATGCCCAACATTTTCCATGACAATTCCAGAACGTCATATGATTTCAGTCTCTTTTTCATTTCTACAGAACACATACCAGATAGCTGACAATTTCTTTTTCAATATTAGTAGACACATCCAAGATTTTATTTCTCTTGCTTTGGCTGTAGTCTGTTCTCTGATATAGAATCTCTCAAGCATTACAACTTTTGTAATGTGTTGACAATCTTATTAAGTGTTTATTCTCAAATGACTTATGCCATTCATTTCTGGGAAGGGCTGGGTAGCTCTACGCCATATATCAGCAAGCTGCATCAAGTTACCTGGCATTACTTTAAGAAGATACACTTCACAATCTTTGTAAGAGCATGTGCTACAAATGTACAAGGACACCATCAATAGTCTTCTGAAAATTGTTTGCAGAAATGTATCATTAAGGTGAACTAAATGGGTAAAGGTTAAGACAGCTTCAAGTCAAGCTTGATCATGATGACTACATGACACAACCATGTAGCTTTCTTAACAACAGTTGGTAAGTGGTTTGCTATTCTCTCTTCCAGGATCCTTTTGACTACCTGAACAAGCTCATAACCTTGATATTCCTTGATAGTTTTTCATTCAAGTACCAGTTAGGTTGAACCCTGCTTTAATTTCCAATAGAAGATTGGTCAGGTATCACCCTATGTTGAGACTCTGATGTTAAACACATCTTCTAAATGCATTCTGATTGAATTTCCATCATTGTCAATAGCCTTGCAATTGACCCTTTCTTTCTCTGTCTGCAATTCTGGTCTAATAAATTGAGAGATCTATAAGCATAAGAATTTGGTTTATTCTCCTAAGGAAAGCATATTCCAAAGCCATTCTTTGACCCTTCCTTTCTGGACTTTCTGCTGTAATAATAATATTATCCACCCTTTTAATTTGAGTAATTTTTGTTCACCCTGAGGGTGAAGACAAACAATGAAAATGATATATTCTCTAGGGTGGATTAAATGAACATATTAATGATGACGATTTTATTTATTTATTAAATTTATATGCTGCCCACCGTGCAGTCGAGCTACTCGAATTCTAAGATTCCTCTAATTTTGCTTCTCATTTTCATCCAGAATAGTAAAAATGTTCATGACTGCCAGATAGCATCTTCCACTGAAGCAGTGATATATTGCTGTCTATATACTGCTTTGTTTGAATTCCTGTTTGTCTTCTTATAACTAGACTACTCATCCAAATAATTGTTCTTGCATCAAAGATTCAACTATATTTACAATGTTAACAAATCAAATCAAAAGCCTCATGTGCTGCTCTTCCCAAAATGGGAATAAAGAAATATCTATTATCTGTTATATAAAATGGTGATGGATAGTTCTCCCCAAGGCTTAGCATTTCAACAGCAATCTATATGCTACAGTACAGTACTAAAACTCGTGGGTCTGTAATCTTTAATAGCAATAGCAATAGCACTTAGACTTACAGTATATACCACTTCACGGTGCTTTACAGCCCTCTCTAAGCGGTTTACAGAGTCAACATATTGCCCCCAACAATCTGGGTCCTCATTTTACTGACCTCAGAAGGGTGGAAGACTGAGTCAACCTTGAGCCTGATGAGATTCAAACTGCCAAATTGTAGGCAGCCGGCAGTCAGCAGAAGTAGCTTGCAGTACTGCATTCTAACCACTGTGCCACCACAGCTAATAGGGCAGTGATGGCAAACCTTTTAGACACCGAGTGCCCAAACTGAAAGGTGCGCACGCACATGCGCAGACATGCGCACACGCAGACATGCACACATGCATGCACGGGCACGCACATGCACGTGCATGCATGTGTGGATATGCACGTACACATGCACGCACATGCACGCACGCATGCACAGCAGAGACCCGAAGACCAGCTGGCCAGCAGGAGGCGGGGCATCCCAACACCAGCAGCACGGCAAGAGGTAAGATCTTTTTCTTTCGTGAGTTTCTGTTTCATCGTTTTCAGGGAAACAGAAGCTCACGAAAGTAACGCCATGGAGATCTGACCTGGGGCGATGGTGCGCATGCCAGCAGAGAGGGCTCTGTGTGCCACCTCTGGCACGCATGCCATAGGTTCGCCATCACGGTAATAGGGCAAAATAGTGCATCACTGGGCAAATTTTTTTTCAATCAAAGTACCTCAAATGGGCTAATTTACAGAACGCTGGGACCCATTACTGTGAGCATTAAATTTTGGAATGTTCTTGCCATTTTAGTTTCACTGCTGTGCTGCTGTGGTTGTGTGATCCTCAGACAGAACGTTCCCTGACAACTTCTCACAATTCGATGGGAAAGCCTGGGAAGCTTCCCCATTGACCTGTGAGAAAAATCAATGGGGATCATGTGACTGCAGCTGACGGAGGGAGTGTGGTAGCAGGTTTGGGCTTGCTTCTCTGTTTAGATAAGGAAATATATCAGAAAGAAAGACACAACAGATCACAGGTGGTCTAGTAATTCCTAAAGTCTGATTCTGAGCTCTTCCATAAATTACAAGGTTTATATCACTTAGACATGTCTTCATGCCAGGTAATTAAAAAAAAAAAAGACTTCAGTGGTAAAACATTTGCTTTAGCAACTGTGTCGACTTTAAATTTTCCTGGAAAAGTTATGTTTGTGAGGTGGCTGGGGAGGAGATAACATGGAAAGGCAGTTGACAGATCTCAAAAATGGCAACTCAGCCCAAGGGTATCTGCAGGGTATGGTCAAAAAAGTCGAGCCACCACAGAGCAATTGAAGCTCTGCCCATTTTTTATGCAGGCGGAGAGAGATCGGGGAAGAAAGAGGTCAAAGTATTCAAAGATACTTTGTTGTTGTTGTTGTTATTATTATTTTATAAACAAGAGTAGGAACTTCCTATTGCATTTTCCAATATCCTGTATTTTTTCTGGACCAACATTAAAGATACTTTACTGAAATCTGTGTAGTTCTTCCTTCCTTGGCCTTGAAAACTACACAGAGATTGACATTATGCCAACATATTGAAGTGGTGGAGTCCTTGTCTGCAGTTCATTTGCAGCTATGTGATCCTGGAAAAAGACATGGTTGTTTTCAAAAGAGGCACACAGCTCTGTCTTCACATTTTCACATGTCTTGAAGTACCTCCATCCAACTGAAGCTAAAGTCTTGTACAGCCTTATTCAATATCATCTGCTTCCTCACTTATATTGTGAACAGAGATAAGCATTTGAATGTATATATACTGTTTATGTGCAGTTGTTTATAGATTCAAACTAAGACAACAGGAATATGAAGGTATTTTATAATAAGCATTCAGGTTTGCACAAAGTGTTTAATTTTGTATGATTTTGAGGTTGACTCAGCTTCTGTTCACTTAAAGATTCATTAAAATGTACAGTTTGTCCAGGAGTGTCTAAACCATTGCAGATAACTTACACCTGGCTCAGGATTTCTATCTTCTTTGCCCTATTTATTGCAAATCTTCCCAAGTACAGAATAGTTCTAAAGATGACCTAGTTTCTCACAATGGGAGCTCTTGGTTTTCTCTGATTTGTTATTATATATCCTTGATTGTAATTTTTCAGATTCTGCCATCTTTATGAGAATCCTTTCACATTCTCTTTCATGGATGGGTAGCTTAAGTAGTTCCTTGAAAGGTGTTATCGTAATTACCCAGTTCTCATTACTTCAGCTGTATGGCATATACCAGTTACTTTTTCTAGAATGAAATAAAGCTCTCCCTGAACTCTTTCCTTTATTCTCTCATCTTTCATCCTAAATATAATTTCACCCCTTTCCATTTCATCAGTTCTAGAACCAAATTCACAATAGTTAGCTTCATTTTACAGCTCCCTAACAAATTGTTCAACAGTATTTTCCTAGATCTGGCCATTATTTCTTTTGAAATTATATGCAAACACATCTTTCTTACAAGACATGCAGTGTGTATTATGAACTTCAAAAGGATCTAATCAATATACTTTTTGGTTGGAAGTGTTTGTGTGTGTGTGTGTGTGTGTGTGTGTGTGCATTTATGAACATCTAATTTTAAGATTAGATATGCCCACACATACAGTACTGTGTGTAGAACAAAAATTCTGTTTCCAGCATTTTCAGTTCTGGTATGATTTTTCTTTTCATGCAAGTCAATAAGAAGGCCTGAAAAAGTACATACTCATAAATGTTGCTGCTACACTAAATCTTCCCCAGGGTAAGAATAATCCAAACTAGCTTCTGATAATAAATGATCTTTATCCCTTACTGAAAGAAGTAAGTGTTGAAGCATCCAAGCCTTGTAAAGTGAAATATTTAGTAGGTTCTGGTGGAGATAGCAAAAATTGAACAGTGAACATGGCTGAAAAGACAATACACCATCCATAGAAAGAGGAAAGCATGAGAAAGAAACTCAAAATAACTGGTCCCAAAGGTGCTTTTTCAAAAGGCAACTGGACTTTCTTTGTTTTTCCTGATGTTTTGCTTCTCATCCAAGAAGCTTCTTCAGTGAATTTTAGTCTTTAAGGAAAAACAAAGAAAGTCCAATTGCCTTTTGAAAAAGCCTCTTTGGGACAACCATGACCTGGATGACTGAATCCCCATAGACATTCAAAATAACTGGCTTGATTTTGTTTAGGATAACATGAAAGAGAAGGATACCATGATAGGTTTTCATGACTGATGTTCGGCCTTCACGATAGGAATGTTGAGAGACAGGCATGTCAAGAAACAGACATGTTGTTTGCAATTATAGGGTAGAAGAATGGAATCATAACTTTCCTTCTGACTCATGTTATATCAAACAATAGCAAGGTGGGAACTAGAGCTCCTCCACTTTCTTCATTCTCAGGACTATATCATTTTTTTCTGAAAGTCTCCCCTTAACAGTTTGCTCATTCCTCTCTCATGCCAAAGGCCAGGTATGAATTCCTTCACATGCCACTCTTCAGTCGTTCCTCCTCTCTCCATTAGGTTCTTGTTACCTGAAGTTTTTTTTCCCATACCTGTCACCTCCCCTCTTTTCTGTTTCTGACACTCCCTTACTGTCATATTTCAGGACAGGTACAACTACACATTTCTGTTCTTCCAGAAACACAAGCACTTATTCAGAAACTATGTAACAGCAGACACTTCAAGGACTCAATACTGCTAGATAAGCTGCTTTAGTGCAGACAATGTAAGGAAATGATCTATATGCAGAAAGTCTGCCTGATGCAGAACGCAGAGATCAAGCCCTTTATATAGATTTGTCTGCCCCAAGATTTTACATCTTTGGACTTTTCCTTCTGCTTTTTTTCAATCCAATGGATTCATCATTTTCTTTTTCCACCAGCTTTGAGACTGTAATGGACCCGTTCTTTCTATACACAATGCTTCTAATCTAGTCTGAGATGCTTTGCTTTCTGCTCTGCCAACTTCAGCCCTGGAATTGCTTCCCTTTGGGACTCCCTTCCGAGACATGCTTGAGAATGAATTATTATTATTTTGGGTGGTCGTGCAGTCAGCCAGATGCTTAGACTCAATTTGGCATTTCTCTCCATCAATTGAGTCCTTCTCAAGGACTTGGGATGAGCAGATGTTATTGATTAATAATATTAAATGGATCATCACTGGATGTAAGGTGTTCCAAGTAATGCTAACTTCTGCAATTGATTGATGGTGATTTTGTCATTGCCAATGGTGTTCAAGTGGTACTCCAGATGTTTTGAAGTTGCACCCAAGGCACCTGTTACTATTAGTTCTATCTTTGCTTTCTTTTGTCATAGTCATTCTACTTCTATTTGCAGATTTTTATATTTTGTTATTTTCTCCAGTTCTTTCTTTTCTACTTTGCTGTCTCCAGGTACTGCCATATCCACTATCCAAACTTCTTTGTCTTTCTGATCAACAATTGGTAAGTCTGGAGTATTGTGTAGCAGACATTTGTCTGTTTGAATTTTAAAGTCCCAGAGAATTTTATTTTCTTCATTTTCTATTATTTTGTCTACTTTGTGATCCCATAAGTTATTGCTTGCAGGTAATGAATATTTCTCAGCAGATATTCCAATCATTATTTCCTCATAAATTTATGAGGAAAAGTTTTGTTTATTTTTTTCTGGGTGAATGGTAAACATAAATGAATATGCTCCTAACAAAGTGAAGACATGAGCCAGAGAGACCCAAGCATGATCTCTGGACTCAGACAACCAAAGACTCTGGTGACAATTGACTATAATAAGCTGTTTTAGCATGCAGTAGCACATCCTCCTAGGTGTAACAATGTATTGCTTTACACAGATTTCGGATGGCTTCTTGGCCTGGTAATCTAAAGACTAGAGGGAGTCCAAGGCCTGCTTTTACAGTGGGAAATTGTGTTCTGCATACACCTTGTTGTCAGATGAGGCACTGTGTGAAGTGGGCTTGATAAGGAAATCTATCAATAAAGACAGCAGAGTCTATACGACTATTGGCTGTAAGTAGGAAAGCTCTGTGATCCAACACAAGTTTATCAGAGCCTATTAGTGAAACTCAACCTCTTCTGGGCTGGATTAAGAAGATGGCCAATTGATTTGGCACATGCACATACACATGTGTACGAGCGCACATATGCACACAGATTCATGTCCCAGAAGAATGTGACTGTATGAACTGGCACTTTAGTTTGCTTGCTGGAAATCTCTATGATAGTTAGCAGAAAGGAACAGGAACAGGAATCTCTGATTCAATGTTACCTATATTTTCTTTTTGGTTTGGGGAACGTTTACAGCTCTAATCTGGGCTGCAAGGATAACAACCTCTGTTTTTCCTTTGCTGAAGTCTGGCACAGACTGGTTGTTTTATTTCACCTGTAGATTTCTTCAAGTTCCACCAAGACAAAAGATTCTTATAGCAGGGCCAGGAGTGGTACAGGGGGATCTCATTCTTGCCTATGTGAGCAGGAACATATCTTGGAGAAAATGTTAATTTTCTATTTGAGAAGCCTGGTGGAAAGATGCTGGAAGGAATGAAGGTGAATGTCAGGGTTCCGACCGATGCCCTAATTTAATCATGAGCCTTACGCCAGGCTTCAAAAGAAATCCAGTTATTTATTAGGAGCTTCGTGTCGGCACGGACCAAATGAAGCCAACTCTGACCTCACTTAATTTACGTCCCTGCTCTGACCCTGTTTCCCCCCTCTCCCCAAGATGTGTCATCAGTCACATTCTCCAACGAAGCAATTTCGCAGGTTGTAGAGATCACTCCCCTCCGGCCACTGTGGGTTTCCGTGGAGACGGCCTCTGCTTATCAGTTGGAATGTGCTCTGTTTTGACTGAGATACCAGCTCTTTGATGCAGCTGCGAAGTTCATTTTCCCATCCCCCTTGCCTATGGCAACTCAAGAGCAGGCCAGGGATGCTTTGCGAGTTGACAATGAATATAAGGATAATGTTGCAGGATCCAATCTGGGTCGATCACTGGGACCAGAGGCTTTGTCTTCCGAGCTTTCGGACTCATGCTGGATCCCATCCTCAGGGAACTTCTCTGTGTGCTTTGAGCAGTTCTGTGTGTGGTATTTATATTTAGATATTGGAAGGAGCTATTCTCACAATATTTAATTCATCTCAATAAGGCACTGCTATTGCATGTTGTCCTATCACTCCTTTAACAGCTTTACATCGACTTTTTTATTGTTTATGATCCATAACAAAAATAATTGCCGAAGAGTTATCCACCCTAATTAATTAGAAGGAAACTTTCATAATCTAGGTTACAATATGAACTCAAAACTGTCAGGGTTTCTGGAAATTGGAGAGTACTGCAGATAATACATCCACGCTCGCACGTATCAAGTCCAATTAGAAAAGCCTTCACTTAGTTCAAAAGTGTTTCCTGATGAATTATTTTTGTGCCAACTCACTCACAGCAATTGATTCTGAAGAGATGAAGAACTGTTATTCTACTGACTCTGCATAGTCATTTCTAGATGCTGTTTGTCATGTGATAACTCTTGCCTTGTTCAGCCTCTAATCTGTTTATTTTCAAGGATCAATCATGTTTGCAGAAAGTGATTCCTCATAACCCATAGGCTTGGACATGCTGTGTCCTGTGGGGGGAGGGGGAGAAAAACAGGGTTATTATTCTCTCTGATTCAATAAAATAATCTCACCGAAGGCCATAAAACCACCGTAGAGTCAGTGATCAGGAAATGTCTATAACAAAACAGCCTAAATGACTTTGAATTCTGGAGAAGAGTCTGCTAAATTTTAAAGGCAGTTTTTAGATGCATGCAATCATCTCTCTTGTTATCTGGTCTTGTAGCTGAAAACATGTACAGAGCCTCTGTTTCAAAGTCTGGGGATATGGGCGTTTCTCTTGGTTCTTAATAACTATTGTTCATCCATGAAGGTAGGATGCTGCAGCTATTGTACAAATTTCCTCAGGTGCATCATCTTTGCTTATTTTTAATATACAGTACTATTAAAAGAATCCTTATCAACACGGGGTTATGTTTTCAGGTTTCCCATTTTGTACGTTACTGTCCTTTTTACCCACGTGTTGCTTTTGAATAGACTGGTGAACTAACAAACACCACCATTTTGCTAGGTGCAGTAAATTAGTGACTATTGAAAAGAGCTGCCAAATTCAAGGCAGAGGCAGTAAATTATTCAAGTCTTTCCAATAGCGGCTAAAATGAGAATATCTAGAAAACCTAAAGATCGATCAGGTTGCAAGCAAAAAAATTCTGTGAAGGAAATTAGATGAGACAAAGTCTCACAAACTTACCAGAATGACTTTGTCACATGAAAAAGCGCAATGGAAATAGTTGTGAAACCTCTTAAATGCTGGAGCTCAGGCTTATTTTATCCTTTTTTATGCACTCAATTACTTTATAATCTTGTTTCCATTCCACCAGAGTAAATGGCATAAATTTAACACTGCCAGGGCACTTAAACACTAGGTGATTACAATGATCCTTTGTTCAATATCAAACGAATGTCAAAAAAGTTAACAGTCTAGTAGGTATCGCACTGGTAGGTTGCAAGGGTCTGATCATTATTTAAAATCTGTCTATACTTCATGCTGAAGGGCAGATATTGCAGGATGGTAAGAGAGCAATAAGATTCCTCCATCCTATCACAAGTTCCTTCCAACTCACAGAAAATATGACTGTAGGAGTGACTGAGGATGTTTTTATTTGTGAGGAGGGATGTATTAAAATTTTAATTTGCACACTTGCCAGCAATATTGCTGGAAAAAGGCCTGTTCTTGGCTAGTGCTAGAAATGTGGCCAGTCCCTATAGACTTGGCAACTTTAACATATGTTGATTTCAACTCCCAGAATTCCCTAGGCTGGCACTGCTATACAGTAACAACCAGTGGTGGGTTTCAATTTTTTTTACTACCGGTTCTGTGGGTGTGGCTTGGTGGGCGTGGCTTGGTGGGTGTGGCAGGGGAAGGATACTGTAAAATCTCCATTCCCTCCCCACTCCAGGGGAAGGTTACTGCAAAATCCCCATTTCCTCCCGATCAGCTGGGACTCGGGAGGCAGAGAATATATGGGGGCGGGGCCAGTCGGAAGTGGTATTTACCGGTTCTCCGAACTATTCAAAATTTCCACAACCGGTTCTCCGAACTACTCAAAATTTCCACAACCGGTTCTCCGAACTACTCAAAATTTCCGCTACCGGTTCTCCAGAACTGGTCAGAACCTGCTGAAACCCACCTTTGGTAACAACCCATCATCATCTTTCTAACACAGGGGTCTCCAAGCTTGGCAACTTTAAGACTTGTGGACTTCAACTCCCAGAATTCCTCAGCCAGCTTTGCTGGCTGAGGAATTCTGGGAGTTGAAGTCCACAAGTCTTACAGTTGCTAAGGTTGCAGTCCACTGCTCTAACATACACAAAAGAGACCAAAACAAGAAGAAAAGAGGGAGGAAAATAAAAATAAGGGAAGGAAAATTGGTGGAAGAGAAAAAGAGCCAATAAGGGCAGAGAGAACTACAGAGAAGGAAAATGTGCAGAGCGGTCTTCCAAATGCAGCCCGAGATCTCTCCTGTTCTTTGTATGAGAAAGGAAGGAAGCCACATTGCTAAAAAGGGACTAAAATGAAGCAGAGCTTATCTTTAGTTACCACAAATTGAGGATCCTGCTACTAAACCATAGTTTAATATTACATAACCAGCCCATACTGTATAGGTGAAGTTACAGGAAATCACATTGAGCACCGAGGGGTGGATTCTGAATAATTTTGCTGCCGATTCACTCAGGGTCGCGCCGTGCACACGCCCCCCGCAGCAATAAAAAAATAGCTTCTGCGCATGCGCAGGAGCAAAATCCAAGATGGCGGTGCCCACGGAGACGTCGAAAGAACTGGTTCCATGACATCATCACCGGTTTACTAACGGTTCTAAAGAACTGGTTAGAACAGGTAGGAACCCACCTCTGTGAGCACCCCTCAGGGCTGTGTGTTCTCTCTCAGTCTACACCATGATTGCATCTCTAGGGATTCCTCTGTTAAAGTACTGAAGTTTGCAGATGATACAACAGTCATCGGTGATGGGTCTGCACATGGATAGGAGGTTGAACAAACTGGCCTTGTGGTGCATCCAGAACAATCTGGAGCTGAACATGCTTAAAACTGCAGAGATGAGAGTGGGTTTTAGGAAAAGCCCACCTACTCTACCACCTCTTACTATATTTCACAGCACAGTATCAGCAGTACAATCCTTCAAGTTTTTGGGTTCGATAATTTCCCAGAAATCCCTGTTTAAATAACATTAAATCATCACTAAAAAGCACAACAAAAGAATGTTCTTCCTGAAGCAACCTAGAAAGTTCAGACTGCCCCAGGAGCTGTTGATACAGAGGAATTATTGAGTCTGTCGTCTGTCGTTCGATAGCTGTCTGGTTTGGTACAGCAACTAAACAGGACAGGTACAGACTCCAAAGGAAAGTTAGAACTGCAGAAAAAACAGTTGCAACCAGCTTGCCTTCCATTGAAGAATTCTATATTGTGCGGGTCAGAAGGAGGGCTTATTATTATCTGGCCAATGTGTCTGCCCACAAATATGGTGTTTTAAAAAATCTATCCGTCACACCAGAATATCCTACTTTCATTTTTTTTCTTTTTTTAAAATAGTTTTTATTGAGTTATTTACATTTAAAAACAACATAAAAAGACATATACAAAAGATACACAGAACAAAACAAAACAATACAATATACATTACATAACCTCTAGGGTTATATTACAGCAACTTATATCGACAATAAATTCATGCTTATATGATGTCTTCCATTTGTATACTTAGTTATTATTCATTAACATAATCATCATATTTTTACATAAACATCATAATATTTACAATACTGATTTACTTATTTACTAATTTAATTATTTTATTTCCTCTTGTCAAGCCAATCATATAATTCATTCCAAATTTCATAATATTCCAAATCCTCCTTCTCGTTTAATTCCATCGTCATTTTTTCTAATACAGCACAGTCAAGAATTTTTTTAATTATTATATTTTCGGTAGGTGTATCCTTTTGTTTCCAGCATTGTGCAAGACAAATTCTAGCTGCCGTGAGTATATGTAGTATGATATAATAATATTTTTTTCTGGATTTTCAGGTCTAGGATTCCCAGTAGAAATGTTTCTGGTTTCATAATTACTTTCTGTTTTGTAATTTCTTGCAGCCATTTCTGGATTTTATGCCAAATTTTTTTTATAACGGGGCAAGTCCACCACATGTGATAGTATGATCCAATTTTATAATTGCATTTCCAACATTTGGGTGATAGGTTCGAATACATTTTAGCCAATCTCGCTGGCCGGAATATCTACTTTCCATTCACTGATCATCTCTCCAAAGGTCTGCAACTTTCCTAGATTCCTCTACTTACAAAGATAAGCCACCATTCCTCCCCATGGAGATATTTTTTTCCTGAAATGTAGACATCCGGAAGCTTACAGAATAATAAAAAAATACTGTATACTTTATTTTTTTAAAACAAAAAACAAAAAAGAGTACTGTCCACCAGCCCCAAGTGAAAAAATCCAAGAAAAGGCATTCTAAGAGTATATCCAGATAGTGACATAGGTAACAAAAACCTCTTTGGTGAGGAACAAACACTCTCAAAAAAGTGGAGGTCAGAAGTCTGCATAATAATAGCCATGTTTTGTCTGAGTAACACAAGATCAGAAATCACAATTCGATTTTGGCTTGATAAAAAATCCCAATTTAAGCCAGTTATCATTTCAGACAAAATGACAAGTTAGTTAAAAGAATTGAAAGAGACATTTCCCAACTCCTTGTTCCACAGGAGACAAAGGTGTGCTTGAATGTAAGTCTGTGGCTTGTGTATATATCATTCATTATATTTTCTGTGTAAAAGGGCCCTCCAGTGACATTTCCTATTTGTATATCATATGGTAAGCTCTTGATTATAAATTCCACTGTCTGGTCCTGCCATTATTTCTTAAGAAGAAATAATTCCACTGTCAGTAAATGTACATGTCCCCAGCCATGAAAAGTGACTTATGAGACTCAGTGACACCTGCATGATGAAAAGCAGTCACAGCAGGTAATGTAGCCAGAGGCAATGGCAGATGTGCTAGGAGTAATTATCTTTGCAGTTTGACAAGGAGTCAGGTGTTCATTTCCAGCATCTGCATCCCAGATAACCACGGATGGGCTTTGCAGACCAAGAATATTAGGGCTAATGTGCCAGGAGGACATTAATATACATTTGCTGATAAATAAATAAATAATACCCCAAAGGCTTATGGAGATTAAATCATATAATCAAATAATGATTTAAGAGTCAGAATAGCAGGGGAGCCCTAGTTACCAAATATGTTTTTGTACTTTCATGTCGTTTGTTCTTTTATAGCTCAGAACTGTTTTCTTAAACATTTTCTTTTTCTTTCTTTTTTTTCATTTGGGATATCATAAATACACTTCCTGCCCTGATTCTTGTGCATGTACAATTAGGGAGAAAATGTATCAAATGTACACACCCCACCCATATGTGTAGCCTCATTTTATGCCTAAAATAATAGATCCAGTGCTTAACCTATAGCGGATTATTCTTTCCCTAACTTTTAAAATATTTTTAAATCTAATTTTATTATGTATTTCATTTTTGAGCAATTTATCAATCACCAACAATAAGGGCTGACTGTGAGTGGCATAACATTTATGTGAGAGAGAAATGTGAGCAGAGTTACACCGCACTGCTATTAATTTTATCTATGTTTTAAAGAGTCGCATACAGCCATACCACCTGGCAAATATGATACCTTCTGTTGCTTACTTTTGCCATCTTTGGTGACACAGAGCATATGGAGCACAGTAAATGAAATCATAATAATCCATTCCAAGTTAAACAAGGTATATTTCAAACCCAACCTCTTGCCATGCTTTTTGCATGTTTCTATGTTCGGATGTTTCCAGATTTTCCACTATAACTTTAGTTACTTGGAGATCTACAGTACATTATTAACCGGGATAATTTTACTATTCTACATTTTTTTTCTACTTACAGCAGGTCTTTTAGACGAAGTGTAGGGAGTTTAGGGTGCTCTTATATAGCTACTTATTTCAGTTCCCAGTGTTGGAAATGAGTTCATGCTCCCCAGCAAATATTTTCATTGCTGCAGTCCTCCGAATTCATGAGCTCATCAGAATGTTGTTCAGAGAACCAATGGGAGATTGCAAAAAGGAGTACCTAAACCAACTACTTCCTTCTTATATGACTACCTTTATTTTAGCAGAGAGAAAAAGCAGTCAGTCTAAAATAATCTTGTGGAGTGGTGGAAAGATATGACTTTAGCAGGGAGGGATGAGACCCAGGGAGCTGGGCTGTGGGAGGAGGCAAGAGACAATAGCTCTCACTAATGGGAAACCAGCGGTGGGTTGCTCCCGGTTCAGCTTGGTTCGGCGAACCGGTAGTGGTGGCGGCGGCAGGCTCCGCCCACCCGCCCGGGACACTTCGGCGCATGCGCGTGCGCATGAGCGAACTGGTAGCGATGGGATTTACAACCCACTACTGTGGGAAACCATCAACTTGATATCTCCATCATTAATACTGCAAAGCAATCTTCTCAATATTTCCTTCTGTACCACAGCAAAGCCAGAAATTAATTGGCTGAGATGGTTGAAAAAAGAAAAGCTAATATTGTGAGAAATAATTGACGTCAGATTGATAAAAAAAGCTGGTCAGGGTTTTAATCTTAGATTTTTTTTTTTAGTCAAAAATATCCAGGAAGGAAAAGATTACCTGCAAGAATATTTCTCTCTTGAGTGCTTTCTTCTTGTTGGTCTTATCTTGCTACTTGGATCTGCCCTCCCACCTCTTCCCAATGCCATTATAAACTGGTAGAATTGAACTGAGTTGCCAATAACTGAAGTCAGAGTTGACTGCTCAACACTAAATCTGCCATTGATTTGACTCTGCTTAAGGTTGTTCTTTATTGTCAGATGGAATAGAAAATTAAGCTTAGCTGCATTGACAATTTGTGAAGAAGGAGGATGAAGAAGAAAAACCAAAAGAAAAAATTAAAAAGAGAATACATACTTTAGGAAACTATATATCTTGTCCTTGCAACTTTTGCACCAATATATTGCTAAATTATTTACGGCTATTTTCAGATATATCCTTAAAAATTGGAATAATTTTGGACAAGCAGTCTTCAGGCTATTAGATTTCCTCTCCTATTTAAGGATGCTGAAAGTACTCTCTATCTATCTATCTATCTATCTATCTATCTATCTATCTATCTATCTATCTATCTATCTATCTATCTATCTATCTACGTCTGTCTGTCTGTCTGTCTGTCTGTCTATCTATCATCGTCTGTCTGTCTGTCTGTCTGTCTGTCTGTCTGTCTGTCTGTCTATCTATCATCTATCATCTATCATCTATCTAATCTATCTATGACCATTTCAAGCCTGCAATCATATGGTTTATGACATATTCAAAATATTTTTATTTTGCATAATAATGTATGCCTAATATTATGCATATTAGGCCATGAGATTTGTTTGTTGCTTGCCAGGCATCTGACCTTTCACCACAGTTTTCTTTAAATGCATAAGAAAATTGTGGTAGAAGGTAAAATGCCTGGCAAGCAACAAACAAATCTCATGGTCTAAGTATTTGCAGCCAGTATAACAGAAATCAAGTAGAAGAATGACATATTAGTTTTTGCCAACTCAGTTATCTTTTTCATTACTAATACAATCTTCAAACAACCAAAATATCACCAGATGGAGTACATAGCAATCAAATTGACTACATTATTTGTACAAGGAGGTGGAAAAGGTCAGTTATGACAACAAAACATGGCCAGAGGCTAACCATAGAACTTCTTGTATGCAAGTTGCAAGTCAGGTTAAACCAGAAGAACAAAGCTAAACAGTTTCCATTATATACCTAATATTTTCAAGAAGAATATTAAAGATTGTCGTAAACCTCGCTGATGGTGAGCTAGAGGGACTGTGGTATGAAATCAAAGTAATGGTTAAGGATGAATTTGGAAAGAATGACAAAGACCAAGCAGCAGAAGAAAGTGCACTTGGCTGACAGAACAAACAGTGGAAATTGCCAGGAAGAAAAATCAAAGCCATGAAAGACAAAGAGCTAAATAATTCAACACAAATCAGAGCCTTGCATAGAAAGGAGATGCCAGGTGTTTAACCTGGTTTTAGAGAAGGCCGAGAAATAATGTCAAATAATAGCAAAAATACTGTATGTACTTATAGCAATAGCAATAGCAGTTAGACTTATATACCGCTTCATAGTGCTTTACAGCCCTCTCTAAGCGGTTTACTTCATTGATTATAGACAGGGCTTTGATTGTGTCAAATCTGTCAAGCTGTGAAATTTTCTTAGAAAAATGGGAATCCCAAAAGATCTCATTATACTTAATGATAAATTTTCACAAGGACAGGAAGCCACAATCCAGAGAGAAGCTGATGAAATGTACTGGCCCCAAGTTGGCAAAGAAATGAGACAAGGCTGTATGTTCATTCCTTAGTTATTCAACTATGGGCAGAAAGAGCCTTGAGGGAACCCGGATGGGAAGAAGATTAATGTGGTTTTAAAATTGGAGGAAGAAACATCAATAATCTGCACTATGCGGATGAAACTAGCTTCATAGCTGAAAATGCAAATGATATGCAAGCTCTAGTTATGAAAGTCAAAGAGCACAGTAAAAAGAAAAAAAAGGAGTAAAAATAAATAGAAAAAAGATCAAACTAATAATAACCAGTTGAGAGCCATTTTGGTCCAATGGTTAAGGTACCAGGCTAGAAACCATGAGACTCTCAGTTCTAGTCCTGCTTTAGGCATGAAAACTGACTGGGTGACTTGGGGACATCAGACTCAGGCGACAAACCAGTTGGTCAATTCCTGTCGCAACCAATGATCGGGGGGGGGGGGGGAATTAGAACCTGCACTTGTGGAAAAAATGTTAGGAAGAAAAAAATCCAAACAACCTAATGACAATATATGCAGTAACCAACCTTAGATAGTCTGCCTTTTTAGGAACAAATATTAACAATAAAGTAAAGTTAAGTCAAGTAAGTCAGGAAATGTAGCCATGAAGATCTCGGAAGAGATATTGAGATGCTGGGATGTGCCTGTACCTTCAAAGATCATAATCATGCAGGGAATGGTTTTCCCCTACGACCCTCTATGAAAGCAAAAATTAAAGTTTGAAGAAGCTGGATACAAAGAGCATTGATGCTTTGGAACCTTTGTTGAACCAAGACAAATTCCTTGTGTGTCCAATCACACTTGGCCAATAAAGAATTCTAT
The DNA here is from genome assembly GCA_003457575.1 of Thermophis baileyi. Classification (NCBI taxonomy): domain Eukaryota; kingdom Metazoa; phylum Chordata; class Lepidosauria; order Squamata; family Dipsadidae; genus Thermophis; species Thermophis baileyi. The sequence goes on from QLTV01001005.1 coordinate 77,146, forward strand.
TCTATTGAAGAAGATTCCTGGGAATACTATTGATAGCTATGAAATGAAATGAAACATAGAACACATCAATTCAGAGCTATTGCTCGAGGCACAAATGATCAGACTCAAATTATCATATTTTGGATACATTATGTGAACAACCAGTTTCCTTGGGAATCTGGCTAGGAATAATGGAAGGAAAGAGGATGACCAATGTTATGGCAGATGGACTCTATCATAGCAGTGATGGGTTCACTATTTGAAGACACGAAGGATTAGGTTGGGATGGATCATCCTGGAAATGCTCTATCCTTGTGGACATTAAGAGTCAACACCTACTAGTTGTTAATGGCACATACTAATACTAATTATCACTTAGCTGAAACACTAATAAACAACACAAAAATAGGTGTAGAAAGAGAAGCTACTGAGGCATTGCTGGCATTCTTCTAGGGTCCTTGAAAATGCTTTCAATTATTGAAAATGGCCCATACATGGAAGGCAGCAGGTGATAAAAACTTGCCCATCCCATCTCCACCCAGCCTCTTACATCCTGCAACTGGAAAAAGGCCAGGTGCTTCCTTGATAGCAACTGCCCTGGACTTTGTGGCAGAATAACCAGAGAGAAAACATGAGGTTTTTCCAGAAGCCGCTGTTAAATCCCATGGCTTCAAGGTTGTTTTGCTGATAATAACCACAACATGATCTACAGGGCTGCTTTATGATTTAAATTTCAATGTTTGCTGGCAACATTCAGGGTGCTGAAAACAAATGGAGATTGTGAAGAGCTCCAAAAGGATTTCTTATAAGTGGCTGCATGGTCAATTATAAACCAAGTCCAATTTAAATGCAAATAGAGGCATATTGGAACATGTCTGCATAAATAGCAGAAATACAATGCCTGGATCCAACTTGGTGGAGACTGAACAAGTGAAGGATTTTGGAATCAAGAAGCTCAGTGGAACTGTCAATCCAACATATAAATTGCAACACTGGCAAATTCTACATTATGGGAATGAAAGGAAAATAAGCTTGCCAATATTGTAATGTATGCAAGAATAATTCTTAGAGTGCTGAATAGAGTTCTAATGGCCAAATCCCAAAAGCCTGTTGCAGATATGGTGCATCTATATCTAGCTGGAGAAGACAGAGGTAGGACAACTGAAACCAAGAGGAAATTGGAAAAGCTTCAGAGTTCTCATTGGTTCTTTTTCTGTCTCCAGCCGGATCCCTCCAACATCCAGTAAAAGAAATTGAATACCTTCCTTTCGTCCCTGCAACTTCTTTGAGCAATGTGAAAAACTATTTACAATATCATCATCATCAACAACAACAATATCTTGCTGACTGTGAGATCAACCACATAATAATAGTAATCCTGTTGAGAAGGAGGCTGGCTTTGGACTACATTACTTGGATAGCATGTATTAAAGTAAACTACAAAAAGAGCAGTTAAGTATAACTGTATATTTATAACACTCAAGAGCTGTTATATCCTTTGTGTGTATTTGTGCACCCATGCTGTTAACACTCAAAGATCTTGACTATACTCTTACACCACATATAAGAGTGATACTAAGCAACAGTTTAGAAACAGGAAATTTGAATTAAATGACAAATAGGCCTCTCATTAGATATGCAAAGCAACATTTCTGCCTGCATATAAGCTAAAGAAAGATAGAAAGCAATAAGCAAAGCAGACAGGAATATTTGCCCACTTAAACACTTAATTCTCAAGAGGAGAGGAGAGGAGAGGAGAGGAGATAAGGATAATCATAATTAAACACATGCAAAGGTACAGCAGATAACAATCAAATGGGAAAGATAAGGATCTTATTTAAGAAAATTACAGAAACCAAAGGAGTTTTAATGTGAAATTACATAATAAAAGACAAAAAAGTAAACATTTGTAGAAGAAGGAAGATATAAAAAAAGAGATGGCGCAAAAACATAGGAGATCTGAATAACAACAAAAGATGATATATGCAAAGATTTGATCGCTGAACCAGAACCAGACATTCTGAACAAAAGAAGCTAAATGGACCCTAATGAATTTTGCTAATTACAACAAAGCTGCATACATTAATGATATACCAACAGAACTGTTTAAAATCTCACAAGATGATATGAGTATGAAAAAGAAAGCAATGGCCAAGGGATTGGAAAATTTCCATTTATATTTCAATACCAATAAAATGCAGTATCAAAGAATGCTGAAACTACTAAACAATTGCATTTCTCTCACATTTTTGTACTGGTCTGTGACTGTGATAAAGACTGAATGGAATTGAATATCTCACATTCTAGTAAGATAATTCCGCAAATTTTACAATACAGACTTTGGCAAAACAAGGAACAAGAACTGAGAGATGTACCAGCTGTATTCAAACTATCAGGGCAATTATGGTCACATGGGATAATGAAAAAAATCAGAGGAATTCCAAGAAGACACATGTATTTGCTTTATTGATTATCCAAAGGCTTTCAACTGGGTAGATAATAGCGCTTGTAAATATGGGTATACTGGGCCACCTCAACTGATTACTGAAGAATTTGGTTCATGACCAAGAATGGACTATGCAGCAACTAAATGGTTCAGATTGGGAAAGGCTTCCTTGGCAGGGCGGCCACCAGCAGCACACACGCTTCCGGTAGGGGCGGTGGCTGCATGGTGGGGAAGTCGCGGAGGACTACAACGGCAGGCCTGGCGTGTCCCGCAGCTGGGTGTGGGTCTCGGCAGGGATGGCTGAGGCGCTGCAGGTGTTGCTGCTGCCGCCGCCTCCACCTGCGGAGGCCCTAGCCAGCCCCCTGCAGCCAAGCTCAGCCGCAGGTGAGGAGCATTGGCCGTGGCTGGGCTGGCCGAGCTGTGTCTGTCGGGGATGCCCTCGGCATGACTCCCCGGCATCTCGCTGCCAGGCGCCTGTAAAGAGAAAGTGGGGCCTGTGGGAGGAAGGGAGGGCAGGCAAGGGTCCCGCAAGTCTCCCTTCCCCAGGAAGAGTCTGGCTTGGTCGCCGTCCAGTCCGGTGACTCCCAAGGTAGAGGGGCTTCCCGGGCTCACTGGCGGGCGCTCCGGTCGGTCAGCGCTTGGGTGGGGGGACCGCTGGGCAATCAGAGCAGAGAGGAGCAGGGGGAGAAAGGGGAAGCCTCCGGCAACCATCACCATAGAGTGGGAAGCACACTCCCAGAGCATCTGCTGCCCTGGCTGGGGTTTGGAAGCCGCAGAGGTGGAGTTTGAAAGAAAGACTTCTGCTGCTTCTGCTGCTTCTGCTTTTGGCTGCATGCAAGGAAAGCAGCAGAAGCAGCAGAAGTCTTTCTTTCTTTCCCCCAAACTCCGCCTCTGCAGCTTCCAAATCCCAGCCAGGGCAGTGGCCGCTCTGGGAGTGTGCTTCCCACTCTATGGTGATGGCTGGAGCTGGAGCTGGACCCTGTAGGGGGAGCTGGCCCAGGCCGTGGCTTCCACGTGGGTGGTGGGCGCTGGCGGCATTGGCTACAAGCTCCTCAAGGACCTGGTGCTCACCGGCTTCGCCCACATCGACGTGGTGAGGCCTGGGAGGTGCGTGAGCGAGGGGTGAGACAGGCACTTGCATGGCTTGGTGCCTCCAGGCCACTCGCGTTCTACACACACACACCGTGGGAGGGGAGGGGCTTGATGGCGGTGCACGGAGGGAGCCTCTCTCTGCTGGACTCCTGGCTGTGAGTGCGCAGGCTGCCCGGGGCCTCCTGTACCCCCCAAATAATAAGACCCCCCGATAATAAGGCCAAGCCCTTTTTGGGGAAACACGGTATATATAC
>QLTV01001005.1:87987-105301 GCA_003457575.1 Thermophis baileyi
GGGTAGTGTATTCCAGGCATTGACATTGACCACTCTGAAGTTGTATTTTCTGCAATCGAGTTTGGTGCGGTTCACTTTAAGTTTGTATCTATTGTGTGCTCGTGTATTGTTATGGTTGAAGCTGAAGTAGTCATTGACAGGTAGGACATTGTAGCAGATAATTTTATGAACTACGCTTAGGTCATACCGAAGGCGGCATAGTTCTAAGTTGTCTAAGCCCAGAATTTCAAGTCTGGTGGCATAAGGTATTCTGTTGTGATTTTGATATTTTGATATCCAGTTCTTTTGTAACACTACTGCTGTGGTCATATAGGCAAAATGATTGGTCTTTTTGATAGATGTTATTTCAATCCTTGAAAGCATTTTATACAAATACTTCATTATAGGTGTCAAGACTTTCTTGGGCACTACTTTTAATGTTGCCCAGTCATAGCTGCTGAGACCCATAGTTCACTTGGGTCTCATGTGTTCAGGACAGATGCCCAGGAACTCTACATATAATGTGGTCCTTGTAAACCCAGGTGATGACTGATCTGGTATAGGATTCTTTCACTGTTTTCTCACCATACTAAATGGGTTGATGACTATATTTAGTCTGCCTCTTTCCACTAAGATCTATTTGACATGGGTAACACTTCTGATAAAATACACTACCACCAGCATGGCTCTCAACCAATCAAAGCATCACAAGCCCCTTCCCCACAACAAGTGGGTATTTATGCAAGGATAGTAAGAATAATTACTACTACTATCCTCCTCCTCCTTGTTGAAGCTTAGCACATTTTTTCTTGTTATTTGCTTTTTAAAGAAAACCATACTATTGGTTTTGTTTAAAATTTGGCAGTATGCTGTTAAAATTTAATGACATAATTTTGGGTGAGCTCCAGAAGCCACAAACAGAGGAGGGTTCAAGTCTGAAGTGGCCAGAGATCCTACTTTGGCCTACAAAGAGAGACCCAGATTTTCTAGGATTTCAAGCACCAACTTCATATTTCATATTAAAGGATTTCATATTAAACACTGCCATTTTCTTCATCCTTTACAGATAAATTCCCATTTTCTTCAATACATGTCAATAGTTATCTCATCGCTAATGTTTACCTTTGTTTATTGATAGGCAGGATTCACTCCAAATTAGAATCCAGGGTTTGAAGTAGAGTGAATCCTGGTTGAATTTAACAATTAGCAACATCACTGTAAAAGTTAATATATAACTGTTTAGATCAAGCAGGAAATCAGTTTCAGAAGATGATGTTTAGCTGTTATCTCTGCATTAGTTTTAGCAGGCTTTTTAATGAAATATTGTAATAAAATCAGAGTACCCAAATGATGAGAAAAAAACCACCAACTGGGAAACTTTTGCAAAATGTCACCTAAAATTTAAATAATTACTCATGTTTCCTTTTTGTGATATTAATACAAATATTATCAAATGGACTGAAGGGTCTTTGGTGCTCTCTGAGCTTGCTTCTTTTCTTACAGACATTTCATTACTCAAACTAGGTAACATCATCAGTGCTAGTCCGTAGTTACAGTAATGAAACATCTGCAAGAAAACAAGCAAGCTCAGAGAGCACCAAGGACCCTTCATTTCAACCCTGAGCTACAAATGTTCTGCAAATGGACTGAATTTAATAATTTTTCAAGGGGTGACTGCAGCATGGTTTCCCCCCCCCTGAAATGATCTCCTTTGCCACAATCTCCTTTGCCATGTTAGCTTGATTTGTGTGGCCAGTGCATGGCCTTCATGGATAAGAACTGATATAACATCTGTGTTCCTTAAAACTGTTGCTCTGTAGAAACTTGTTTGTTCACCATCATCCTGAAGGTCCATGTCACACACAGCTTGTTTTGAGCAGAATCTGTACCAAATGGAGATGACCCTTGTAAGCTTGCAAGATGAAGACTTGTCCAGCTATGTGTCCCATCTTTATATATCTTTATATATCTTTATGTGTCCCATCTTTATACAGTATATATATGTGTTGTGTTTAGGGGTGGGTTCTGGTTTTCTTCACTGCCGGTTCGCTCAGTGTTGCGCCGTGCGGGCGCAGACATGCTTCGTGCATGCGCAGTGTGCTTCGCGCATGCTTCGCACATGCACAGTGCTTAAAAAAAGCTTCTGCGCATGCGCAGAAGCAAAAAACAAGATGGTGGCGCCTATGGCGCTGCCAAAAGAACCGGTTCGGGGGCGTGGCAGGCATGGGTTGCTGCTGGTTCTAGCGACCCAGGCCGCCAAGTTACTACCGGTTCTATAGAACTGGTCCAAACCAGGAGGAACCCACCTCTGGTTGTGTTGTGGTGAGAGTGTGACTGGCCCAAAATCACCCAGCTCACTTTAATGCCTAAGGGAGTTCTAGAACTCACAATCTCTTAGTTTCTAGACCAGAACCTTCACCATTAGACTAAATTGGTTTGCACAATTTTTCTAATATGCCACTTGCAAGATAGGATATCTAAGAACACGATGTGTGCTTTCCCCAAGAGAAAATGAAGATTCTGGGAGGCTGAGAGGGGGATGTCCTCTTTGGTGGCATCCCAGAGCAGTCTTAATCTTTAGCATGCAGCATTTTGCATCCACAACTTTTCTAGCCTTCTGAAAGTCTTAGAAGATCTGGCTTATCTCTCAGGGACTGAGACTAGGATATTGGTTGAATTTCTGTATATGTAAGTTATGATATGGTATAGATGAACTTTACCCGGAGCCTTGGTTTTTTGGTCTATTTTATGTTCTTAATGAACTGATAGCTGCCCAGACCCACTAGGTTGGAATGGGCAGCCTTATATATCTGATCAATCAATCAATCAATCAATCAATCTTAATTTAGCATTTCTCCATGATAATGATCAACTCACTTCCTAATTTAATTTCCCCATTAATGCTTGCAGCCTCTTCTAGAGTTATCCAGTCATCATTCTACCAAAGGAAAAATGATTTGTAACCTTTCAGCAGTAGCTCAGTGTTTCCATGAAAACACTGTCAAAATGACTTCTCTGCATGCTTAAACCTAGTGCCTCAGGGAGAAGGTTCATTGGTTCAAGAGTTTAGAAACAAGGCAATATTTGCCTCTTTGTTCCATTTAGTTCCTGATTTTTTAAAAAAGAAAGTGTATATCAAAAGTCCATACCATCTTTCTTTCCTAAACCATAAAGCTATTCCATTCAAGCTTTAAGGAAGTTGTTCCACTTTCAATTATCATTTTATGTCACTTCTCCTTTCTTTCACAGATACATCCTGACATATCAAAACCTAGCTTTTGTGCTTTGCCCTGTGTGAGCCACATATGTTAAGTTAGAAATGTTATTCGTGTAATCCCCCCCCCGCCATGTAAAGCAAGCACATACCTCATCAGTGCTCAGCAGCACACAGTAGCTCTCGTGCTCTTTTGCTATTAGCACAGGATAATGATTTGCCAATTTGAAAACAGAACTGGGTCATATCTTGTCAAACTCAAAGCATAGCCTGACACAAATATCTCTTCTTTTATTATTTCTTTCAAACCCCTCTAGGTGAAAGATTCACGCAGTCTACATTGAAGAAGCCATTGTATTGCCAAGTTCTGAGCTCATAGAGCCTCCATTGAGACATACCCCAATGTTTCCATAATGAATTCTGTGGCTCACAGAGGCTGAAGTGGAGAGGATTCATTATTTAGATGAAAGTAAAATAAATGCTGCTAGTGATACCTTTCATTAAAGTAGGGATGTGGATAGTTTCCCAGACAGATGGTTAAAATTCTGTCTGGTACTAGTGCTCCAAAGGATACAAATACTGGCAGTAAGTTGTTTTCTCCATTTCTCTCCACATGGTCACGAACATCCAGAAACAGGTAATGACAGACATGGAGATGGAATGGATTACACACACACAGTCATATACGCCAGCCCCAAATCCTGGTTGGCAGAAGTTATGGAAAATCCATGACACACCCAATTGTGACAGAATCAATTTAGCACAAGAATAACACTCCCAAGATGAAGAGAACCATCAGTCTGATAAAATTAATGCCAGGTGTGAACAGTCAGATCCATATCTGAAGACTTAAATCAGCTATTTTATTGCTCACGCCTTTAACAGGAATCGTCTCAGACTGACAGTTTGCACCTGGGTAAAGTTAGATAATGTTCAATGCAGTGGTGAAATCCAATTTTTTTTACTACCGGTTCTGTGGGCGTGGCTTGGTGGGCGTGGTGTGGCTTGGTGGGCGTGGCTTGGTGGGCGTGGCAGGGGAAGGATACTGCAAAATCTCTATTCCCACCCCACTCCTGGGGGAAGGATATTGCAAAATCTCCATTCCCACCCCACTCTGGGGCCAGTCAGAGGTGGTATTTGCCGGTTCTCCGAACTACTCAAAATTTCCGCTACCGGTTCTCCAGAACCTGTCAGAACCTGCTGGATTTTACCCCTGGTTCAATGGCATTTAAGGGGTCAGGGATCAGATTTCACCCTTTTGTGCCCATGAAGGGATTCCAGACTAATTCCCCATTTGATTCCTCCCCCTGGCTTGGCCAGTTGCTCTCTGACACAAAGTATATGTCAGATTTTACCTGCTCTGATATCTTTAAGGGATCTGAGTATCCAGTTTCCTTGAAGTCGAAGCCCACATAATCATGGAGACTGGTTTCCAGTGGGAGGGGGTCTGTCTACAACATCTTGCAGTAGCCAGTAGAAGCTGGGCAGAACTTGCCTGCAACTGCATCCACAATCCCATTGCCAGTCAAACAGGCTAGATTTTATCTGTGGCAAAAATTGTGTCAGGATGAGAGGGAAAATCCTACTTTAAAACTAGAACAGCTAAAAGCAACTTTATGATGCCTGGCTGTGGACTGTGCTGAGATGAAGGCAATAACAGGAGGATATGGCATAAAGTAATGGCATGTTCATATGGTGGTTAATGTGGATAAGAGCCCTAGAACTGTTAATGGCAACATCAAGGTGATTTGTAAGATTGCTTCTGATGAATGCTATTAAGATTCATTTTTAAAGAATGTAAGTACTCTCTCTCTCTCTCTCTCTCTCTGTGTGTGTCTGTGTCTGTGTGTGAAGAGGTATGTGTGGAGGGCGGGAGGTCATAGAAACAGTGAATTATTCAAGAGACACAAAGGGAAAGGACTGAATTCTCATGATCCTGAGAAATGTTTCCCCAAAGGGGCTATTTGCATAAGGAAGGGATTTGAGGAAGGGTGAATGATGGAAGTGGATTGATTTTTCACTGGGATTCAGGAAGGATGAGAGAATTAGCTTTCTGTCCTGATTTCTTGTCTTCCCAATGCTAATATCTTATGCGGCACTATGAATTTACATAAAACAACAATGATGGCAACAAAGCAAGTTAATTGCATTTACTTAATTTAACTTTAAGAAGTGTGGCTGCTGCAACCTAAGATTCCCTAGAAGAATTTACTGTAATGCCTACGGCTTCTTGTGGTCATGCTGTGGTAAAGTGGAAACAATCAACAACGGGAGATGCACTCCTTCTGCAGGGCATCTTCATTATGCTCTAATATTGAGCATATCAGATGGGGCCCCAAAAACTGAGTTATTGAAAAACAAGGAGATACTGATATTAGCATATCTGGAGGGATCAAATTGGCAAGAATGTCAAAAAACAATAATTGAAAAGAAAAAAAGGATCCCTCCTCCTCCCAATAGCCTAATGAAGACTTAACACATCTAGTGTCTATTGAAAGAAATGTGAGGAAAAGAAAAAGAGAAGTATAATAAATATTCTGGAAGAGACAGATTCACATACCGAATTAAGCATATTTGATATAGCATTTATTGAGGTTTATGTATAAACTGTCATGCCCTAGCATATAACTTTTTATATATACTGTTGTTGCTCTCTAGCCCCATCTAGTGGCAGGAGGGACACATAATTATATTGTTTTGAAGCTGACCCAACCCCTTTACTCATCAGCCTGCACTCTCAAAAGAAGTGCACGCTGGGAAGCCAGACTCCATTTTCCTTTAGCATTTGGAGGAGGCAGAAGCACAAAGAAGAATACATCTTAATTTGTGGCACATGGTCATCCAAGGACAAACTCACATCCCACACACAGAGCACCGCTGGTGAGATTTAGATTACTTGTATTTATTAATTGTTATGTTCAGCAGTAACTCAATACTGCCTATCTTGAATTTGGTTCTCGTATGTATTCCTATTTTCCCCAGTTTCACCATATCCTGTTCTTTCAATAAAGCATCCAGATCTATGCACATGGTCTGTTTTATTGTAGGGTGGGTGGGTTTAGCTGCATGTTGAGCTGCACACAGACTAACATGTAGTGAGGACAGAACATAAACCTAGCCATTTTGATGCATAAACAATGGATCCCAGCTTAATATTATCTGTAAAAAAGGTGACAATATGGCTTCTTCAATAAATGGTGTCAAAACAATGAGTTACCACAATTTATTGCTAGGTCATGTGCTGCTTATCATAGGTACTCAACTAATTATGTCTGTTACTTTGGGAGTGAAACAGGCCCACCAAAAATAAAATAATGGATTTTGAACACTCAGTAAATACATAGTGATTTGAATTAAAAAGTATTCAATGCTTATCAACCTTCCTTCAAATAATTCTACAAGTGGGATAGAGAAAGTAGGACAGAATCCAGAAAACAGGAAAGCTAAATTTCTATTCAGATTATTGTTTTCTGAATGTTTTTAACCTAGAACTTAGAATAACAGAGTTGGAAGGGACCTTGGAGGTCTTCTAGTCTAACCCCCTGCTTGAGCAGGAGACCCTATACCATTTCAGACAGACTCTTCTTAAAAACCTCCAATGAGGGAGCATCCACAACCTCTGAAGGCAGATTGCCTAGGGAGCAGCAAGGCATAGTAAATACAGTTTATGTGATTTGACCATGATGATCTGTGCCTTACTGGGTCATTGTTTAAGAGATATTACCTTATCTAAGTAGAGAAACAGGATGACCAAGGGAGTGCAAAAACGCAGAGTGAGCAGGAGCAACTTCTGACTTTCTTCCAGCTTTCCCATTGAGTTGAGGCTCTGGCAGGGAACATTGGAAATTTCCTTGCTTTGCTTTGCCTTACCTTGTCTTTACAAGGCAAGTAAGTGGCTGCTGCTGGGTTGGAGTGGGAGCGAGGGATTGCGAGACTGGCTGGGAAACTGTCACAGAATGTTTGAAATGACTATCTTGTGACCGCAGCATCACCCAACAGTGTAGCAGCAGCCAGTAGCACTGAAGCAGCCACAACTCCCCCAACTTTCATTCCTTTGGGAGTCATGGCTCTCATATTTTGGACACATTCTATAAGTTAGCTCATTTGAGATACCTTGGTTCAAAAATTGTTGCCCTAGGATCCACTGTTTCGTCCAACTAAAGGCCATGACAATGAGACTTTTAGTAGTATAGAGAGTTTTAGTAGTATAGAGAGCAACCTGAAACGTGGTGGTATGTGAATATCACCCTTCTTCCAGAAATGGCTTCTTTTGCAAACTGTCTGGACTAATTTAGATGGCTTTAAAAAGAAATGACATGCAGTCTCAAAGGGTTAGTCAATGATACTCTCCAGCTTCATTAATTCATTTTCTCCCATTAATTCTTTCAATGTACAGTATATCCCACTTTTCATCTGGGACTCTAAGTGGGGTACATGGCAACCTGTCTTTTTTCCCCTGCAGCAATTCTTGAGGTGAGTTAGAATGGGAGGACATCAGGCCGAGAATCACCGAGTGAACTATGGCTAAGGGGAAAAGCAGATGCTTTTTTTCGGGCACTGCAGAGAGCAGGACACCATATTGTCTATTTTGAGAAAACAAAAATGGCTGATTGTCAGCTTTTTTTGTTCTGCTTTCTAGCAGGAAGGAATGAAATATGCAGACAAACTATCTTGTATGAGAGGATATAGCATTTCTATTATGTGTATTGTAGGGAAATACTGCTTTACAATTGTTTTTAAAGAGACTATAACTTTATCGTTTCTTTAATATAATATGATGAAATCTGCACTGATAGGAGCTCCTTTTTGTGGGAACCTGAAGTTTCAGATTGACAGGTAGGTTGAAGGAGTATTTTACAAAGGTAGGAAGGGGCCATGAAGAATGAAGACGCCTTTTCCTTAATGTAATAAAAATGATGTGTTTATAAAATGCATTATCCATGTTTAATAATAAAAAGTTATACAGGTAGTCCTCAACTTATGACCATAATTGAGTCCAACATTTCTGTTGCTAAGTGAGACAGTTGTTTAGTGAATTTTGCCCCATTTTATGACCATTTTTGCCCCAGTTGTAAAATGAATCACTGCAGTTGTTAAGGTTGTTATGTGACTCTGGCTTCCCCATTGACTTTGCTTGCCAGTAAGTCATAAAAGGTGATCACATAGCAATAGCAATAGCACTTAGACTTATATACCGCTTTACAATGCTTTACAGCCTCTCTAAGCAGTTTACAGAGTCAGCATATTGCCCCCAACAATCTGGGTCCTCATTTTATCGACCTCGGAAGGATGGAAGGCTGAGTCAACCCTGAGCCTGTTGAGATTTGAACTGCCAAATTGCAGGCAGCCGGCAGTCAGCAGAAGTAGCCTGCAGTACTGCACTCTAACCACTGCGCCACCATGGCTCATAATCACATGACTCTGGGACATTGCAACCGTCATAAATATGAACCAGTTGCCAAGCATATGAATTTTGATTACATAACCATGGAAATGCTGCAAAGGTGGTAAATGTGAAAAATGGTCTTAAGTCACTTTTTCCAATGCTGTTGTAACTTTGAATGGTCACTAAATGAACTGTTGTAAGTCAAGGACTACCTGTACCACAATAAGAGTACCAATGGCCTTAAAAACAATAGAACAGTATAAAATATCTCTTTACAATGCAACAAAACCACTTTTTTTAAAAAAACAAAAAACATCGGTCACTAGATCAGGGTTGCTGCCTGAAGCAGCTCCAAAAATGGTCACTTAAGTAGATATTGTAGTATGAAAGTCGTGTTAAGTCTATTGTGGCAAGCAATCAGGAGTCTCATAGCCTATTTTCTGATTAACAAATTTTATTAAAACACATACATTTTTATGAGCCGCAGCTCTCTTCCTCCGGTGCATAAAATGGTAGATTGATGTAGGATTTTAAATTGGGGTGAAGTGGGGGTGAAAGGGAAAGGAAGACAGGTTGGTTATGTAGATGAGGTTACATGTGAGACAGATTACAACTACCTTATCAATTAATAATTGTAATGTTGAAAAAAAAACATTAGATTCTTTGAGATCTTTTAAGATTGTCTTAATAATATGCAAAAGTAACAAAAAATGAAAACAATAAGGAAAAAAGAGGAAGGAAAATCATTCTAGTAGCCTCCTCTTTTCCCCCAGCCATTAATAGCTACTGAAATATTTTTATACTAAACTTTGAACATGTGTGATTATCACATATGTTGGCATGCATGATCAGATCTTTCTTACTGTAATTGTCTTTGGAAAAAAAAAGCAATTGATGGTAATGGTACAATCACTAGACTTATGTTGCTTTGAAGATATTCCATTTTTAACAGATTTTCTCTGTTTTTAACAGATATGTCCCTTCAGATTCTTGTCCTCTTTTATTTCCTTGTACTATAGATACCTATGAGGTCCACTGGTAAACCTTCTCCTTCTAATATTGATATTCTGCTGTTAAATAATTTCATCCATTCTATTATTTTTGGTAGTTTGTTCTGTAAAATAAACTGAGATTGGGAAAAGCTTTTTCATCTTTCTCTTTTAAGTCTTGCAAAATATTGAATTTTACTCTTGGATTTTCCCCTATTCCAAGGGTGTCAAACTCGCGTCGTCATGGTGTCGTCATGTGACGTATTGTGACTTTCCCCCCTTATCCTAAACCATACGTGGGCGTGCCAGCGTGTGACACATCTGGCCCGCGGGCCGCGAGTTTGACAGCCCTGCCCTATTCCATGTAAATCTAGTTACTGTTTTGACATTGTGATGATGTTCTTGAAGTATATTTTTTTGGGAGAATCATTGTATGTAATGGCTCAACATCCGTGGTGGCTAAAATGTGAAGTTGAGATTGTCAGCAATGAAACAATGTTGTGTCAGCAATGGATAAAGCTAAGGACTTCTCCATCACTATAAGCTCTTCACTGCTGAAGATATTATAATTGAGATGATCAGTCGTAAATGGATATCCACAGGGGAGGAGGGGTGAGGGGAAACTATATTGATGCCCAAATGATGACATGCACATGGTAACATGACAGAAATGTTGCAAATTACATATGTGTATCCTGACACAAGTACACAAATGCATCATTTGTGTGACTGTATCATACTGTATGTGCATGTGTATCAATTGCATAGCATTACTTTTTGCTGCAGACGCTGCTAGATCAGTAATGCTTTCTTCACAAGCATCTCTTTCCTTTGAAGGCAGATTTGTTACATGGGTAAATTGTAGTTCTTAACCCTTCCACCTTTTACCATAATGTAACCTAAAGTGTTTCATTGGCTCATTTAGTTTTTGCTGCAGCTGCTCCAGTGTCAAAGTTCCAGATAAGCAGATTAGAACTAGAGAGCTGTTAAGACCAGATAATGAACAACAAATTATATGTAGAATTGTTTTACCTTGTTATCAAGGATTGGGCTCAATTTGAAGCATCTCTTGAGGATGTAGAGCAATAGAGGCTGAAGTTTTGGATTGACAGCCCGGTAGTGTTATTTAGAACTGTAAAATAAACCATAGTGGAATGGGGAAAATATACATCCATTATTCTGTTTTCCTCCTAAAACTGCTCTCCTTTGTTCAATTTTGGATCATCTTGCCCTGCATCGGCTAGCAGAGTAGACTTTATTATTCTCTCTTAAACTGCAACCTTCTCAAGCAACTGTCTCAAAAACATTGTCCAGTATTAGTGTAGTTCTACAAGGGCTGGAGAATTCTGTGACTTGAAGTCCACCCATCTTAAAATGGCCAAGGTTGAGAAACACTGGTGTAAATAACGGCTTAACTGTACGTTAGATTCAGGAAGCCAGAAGCTAAGCAGAGAAAACTTCCAGGGGAAAAATAAAAAGCCAAATAAAAATGAGTCCTGTGCTTTGGGTGTTTCAAAGTTTTCTTGGCTACATCTGGAAAAAATTAAGCTAAGGGCATTCAGGACAGCTGTCCTTTCCCAAGTCCCCACATGGATCCATCTGCCTCCTTCAGCTAAGTTAGTCAAGCTCCCCTCAGGCGTGCTTATGGGTGTGCCACATAGCTCTCCTCTTAACATTGTCATTTCATATTAGGTCTTATTTTCAATCCTGCAGCTTGAAATTTTGCACATAAATTTGCTTTTATAATTGCAAATTTTTGCTAACATAATTGGTCACACATTTCTTCAAGAATTTAATAAGATTGTTTGGTTTTAAAGCCTTTATGGATGAATGCCAATTATCATGCCAATCACCACAGACCACCTCAGAATTTTATGGAATCATGCCTATTATCACAGTAATTTTGGATGAATGTCCATTAGTAACCCCGTGCGATACTTGTACAATGACACTCCTAGTGTATGCCTAAATATCTTTCATGTTTTGAATTTTCCTGTGGCAAAATCTTTTGGGTAAACTTGCCTTTGGTGTAGGCTTTTTAAAGTAGGCAATGGTTAAGTGTAAAATATTACCTTAATAGAATAGAATAGAATAGAATAGAATAGAATAGAATAGAATAGAATAGAAGAGTTGGAAGGGACCTTGGAGGTCTTCTAGTCCAACCCCCTGCTTAGGCAGGAAACCCTACACCACTTCAGACAAATGGTTATCTAACATCTTCTTAAAAACTTCCAGTGTTGGAGCATTCACTGCTTCTGGAGGCAAGCTGTTCCACTGATTAATGGTTCTAACTATCAGGAAATTTCTCCTTAGTTCTAGGTTGCTTCCCTCCTTGATTAGTTTCCACCCATTGCTTCTTGTCCTGCCTTCGGGTGCTTTTCTTAAAGCTTTCATTGAATCAATATCAAAACAGCATTTATTTTTACAATTGAAGAATTACCCCCTCCCCCTTTTTAAGGACTCCCAAACCATACTGAGCCCATCTAACTCAAGTGGCTGTGAAACTCCAAAGCTTCTTGCTCTTCCCATGACTTCTTCCCCATTCCCTATGTCTGAAACCAGCTTTCTTTTCTTTCCTTTGTTTTCCTTTTCTTCTCTCTGTCTTTCTCTCTTGTCTCCTACAGGCAGGAAGGACAGGTCAGAACTCTGACCTAATCACCTGCCAAGAACTGTTGAAATTAAGCTGAAGGTAGCATGTGCTCCTCCAGTTACAAATTGCCTACCGTTGATATTAGATCAATTCTGAGAAAAGAATCAATACATGCATTCTGATTTAGAAACGTTAAATCCTGAAAAAGATGAAGATGAACATGGGGGAGGAAAGGACTTTGTCAACTTCATTGTTTTCTGAAACTTTACATCGTTCTACAAAGTAATCTGGTTCTCTGGTTTACTTAAACAACATTTACAACCTTATTTGGGTTGAAAACATGACATTTCATTTGGCAACCTAGTGTCTGACATGGTATGTATACTGACAGTTTATTTTTATGAGTGGCATTTTTCTTGGCTAGATCCACCGAGGGAACAACAAGCGCAAACCAGGAATTAATAAGGTTTGTTGACCTTTAGAACCAACACTTCACTCCTTATTATTTTCCTAATTTATTTGAAATTGCATTTCATTTTCTTGTCATACAAACAAGACACTAATTTTACTTCCAGGCTTGGTTTTTTTTAATTCAGAAATTGACAACACAGGAAGAAAAAAAAAATCCCCACAATTTTCTTCATCTTGAATAGAATAATAATAAAAAAGTCATTCTTATATAAACAGCCAACACATTTGTTGTTGATGTTCATCTGGTTGAGGTAAACCTGTAATAAATCTTAGTAATGTGACCAGTTCTATGGAAAATGCTTCAGTTGTCAATCTTAACTTGAACCACAAATATTAAAGGCACAGGAGCCAAATATGTACTTGGAATTGAGCCATAAATTGTTATATTCTGGAACACCTTCTATTTGCTGCAAGAAGCTTAAAACAATTTATATCAGAATTAAGCCATTTTATCCAAGCTCATTTTATACCTTAATATGAATTTGAACCAGATCTCAATGAACCATGTTCAACTTTTGAGATATTAGATAATATTGGCCTTTTGAAATCATATCTCTCAATATCACTAACTGGCATAAGAATTCTGATATCTCTTTTGTCTGCTAAATGAAAAAAAGTCACAGTGAATACCTTTGCTAGAAAAAAATTGTATGGAGAAAATTTTTGGCCTTTATATTTATATTGCAATCTGTATATGTTTGTCTTCCATGGCCAATTAACTCAAGGTGGTCAAAAAGGCACATTTGCCAAGATAAATACCTGAGTCAGACTCATCAGCTCACAGGGATACTGTTCTTGTTAAAGTGCACATTTTAGAAAGGAGCTGCTGCATGGCCCATTGCCTCCTCACGTCTTTTTCTTCTTCTTCCTCATTGTCCTCTTTTAAAATAGATTGAAGCTCTTATTCTTATGAAGTTATTGATGTTATTTTTTTTGCAGTTACAGTACTTGGACTGGAATGTTTGAGAAAGGCTTAACCATTACTTTGTATTTTATTGGCTGAGTATTTAAGGAATCTGCCCTTCCAGATGTTCTTGAATTACAGTTCCCATCATCCTTCATATTACTAGGAGTTGGAGTTGGAACTGAAGTTGGAGTTCCTTACCTCAGCTTTACATAAATCTCAGGCTTTCTCACTGCTCGATTTGGCAGATAGGCATGCGAAGAAAAAATTATCCTCAAGAGTTTGCCTGCATTATTTAAAATTTGAGTCTTTTTGAATCCAGCTTAGCAACTGGTAAGCTAATCTACTATTGGCTATAAGGATGCAGTTTAAGACTATTGGCTGTCTTAAACTGGGTCAAGACAGTGGTCCATCAGGGATGAAATCCAGCAGGTTCTGACAGGTTCTGGAGAACCGGTAGTGGAAATTTTGAGTAGTTCGGAGAACCGGTAGTGGAAATTTTGAGTAGTTCAGAGAACCGGCAAATACCACCTCTGGCTGGCCCCAGTGGGGTGGGAATGGAGATTTTGCAATATCCTTCCCCCAGGAATGGGGAGGGAATGGGGATTTTGCAGTATCCTTCCCCTGGAGTGGGGTGGGAATGGAGATTTTGCAATATCCTTCCCCTGCTACGCCCACCAAGCCACGCCCACCAAGCCACACCACACCCACCAAGCCACACCACGCCCACCACACCACACCCACCAAGCTATGCCCACAGAACCAGTAGTAAAAAAAAATTGGATTTCACCACTGTGGTCCATCTAACCTACCACTACTGTGATTGTTCTCCAAAGTCCTTGTTGGAAGAAATATCCAGTTCCAGTTCCAAGCCGGGAGAAAGGCACAGGAGACAAAATGGAGGCTGGAGGCTGATTGGAAAGAGGGTCCATTTATTGATGAACAGAACCACTGGTGCAGCTGACAAAATGGAGCTGAGAGTGGGTGGCTTCTATATCTTCTTTTGGGCTTCGTATTTGAGCTTCTTGTTCCTGTGCAAGAACATGTATTCTATTGGCTGTTGCCAGATTCCTATGGGGTCATGTAGGGGTCATAGCTGGTTCTATGGGCAAAAGAGAAAATGCAAATCCTAGGTGTTTGTCTGAGCTAATTTTGTCAACCTTTTGTTTGTTGCTTATCTGACTTTCTGTCTTGACCCAGTCTTTCTGAATGGATTACCAAATCTGCATTTCTAAAAGCTGGCCTCAGTTTCTGCTTGGGGCAGGGAAACGGACTGGTTTCTGAATAGGCTGGCCCAATCTTTCTTAATGGGCACAAAATATCTGCTGGGGGCTATTAAGAAAGACTGAGTCTGCTTTCTGCCTTTAAAAAAACATGTTTCTCCATTTCTCATTTAGGGAAACATAATATTCTGCCTTTTTAAAATATTCCTCAAAATATTTCATTCTTCTAGGAAGGTGGGTGCTGACTTTCTACATCCTATTACATCCTACATCCTTTCTACATTCAAGAGCCGAGGTGGCGCAGTGGTTAGAGTGCAGTACTGCAGGCTACTTCTGCTGATCACTGGCTGCCAGCAATTTGGCAGATCGAATCTCACCAGGCTCAAGGTTGACTCAGCCTTCCATCCTTCCGAGGTGGGTAAAATGAGGACCCAGATTGTTGGGGGCAATATGCTGACTCCGTGAACCGCTTAGAGAGGGCTGTAAAGCACTATAAAGCGGTATATAAGTCTAAGTGCTATTGCTATTGCTATTAGATAGGAATTTTCCCAATCCATTTCTGAAAGTTCCTTGATCTTTGATGCTTCATCAGAAAAAGCATGCAATCTACAATGGAGCTACAGACCTTCCTTCAACTCACCTCCAACTGTTTACTTTATTATTATACTAAGCATGACTGGACTAAACACCCCTTCTTCAATCTTTCCCAGTCATGCAAATTTACAATCTATGATGGTGACCATGGGATAGATTGTGAGTGTAAGGTCCTGCCTCTCCTTCTTTCCCAAGAAAGTGTAGACTCTTGAACTTTGTATTTCAAAAGGAATCTTTTATTGAGAAGAAGTGATAGCAGAACAAAGGCAAAGCAGGTTCTAAATTCCCTCTGATACTATACAATTAGAAATAGGTCTTTAGAATCCCTACCTCCATTCCGATGTGGATTCCAGCCAATCCACAGGTGTGAAGATGTTTATTGTAATTGCCGTCCTGAGAAACAGATAAGGAGCCGTTTCCAGGGTCTTCTTCCACTTTTAACGATCTGAAGTAATCCACATGGCCCTCCCTCCTTATTTCATCCCAACGAAAGGTGAGAATACTGTAGGTTGCTTAGGCGCCAGGAAAAAGGTTATAAAATACAGTTTATCCCCATGCTTCCCCCTCCCTCCATTTGAATGGCAGTATCACATTAGGGATCTGACAGTGAGTTTTAGAAGCTGGTATGACAATATCCTAAATGTTTTGGAAAATTAGCATTCAGGTCCATACAGTGAATGATAAATTCCCAGAATGTATTATTTCCTTGGATTCTTTGTAGCAGAAAATTGCAGAATGCAGACTTGGCTACTCTGGAAATGGAAGGAAGCAAGGAAGGGGACAAGCCAATGATGCAATGCAAGCTAAAAAAGAACTTCCAAGATTGATCCTTTCTACTTTTCTTAAATTTGTATCCTTCTTTTTTTCTGGGAATTCAAGGTGGCAGATAGAGAGGTCCCTCTTGATTTTTGTGACTACAACAATAATCCAGTGAGATGGATTGATCTGAGCAAAAGTGAGTCTTTGTGTTTTATGATCAAAGATGAACTTGTGTGTGTCACTTGTACAAGACTAACACAACAATATCCGATGCTGGCAAGTGATCAATTAATAAAATAGCTGAGCATTAAGAATCAAATCAATTTGGCAACATCATGCTTCAACAGAGGAAAAAGTCAGCCAATCTGAAAAATATGGGAATGGTCGAAATAATGTTTAGACTGCCATTTTTTTTTACAAATCCTTTGAGGTTAAACCACTACCAATTCTGGACTTCTTTAATATAAGTAATCTGTCAGGATCCAGTATCTATGTGTCCACTGATCCTTCACATAGATTCACTCATATGGATCCTCTGCTCTGGATCCACTGATCTAGTCCAAGTGCCAGTTCCCTAGGCTTCTGCCATCATATTGCATTTTCTTTTCCATCATATAGTATTTCTACCATAACAATACATGACATAATTTCATAATTTCATTTCATTCTTATTTACAGACCTATATAATGAAGCAGGGTATTGTAGGTGAGGGGCTGGGAGAGGGAAAGACAGAATAGAATAGAATAGAATAGAATTAGAATTAGAATTAGAATTAGAATTAGGAATAGAATAGAATAGAATAGAATAGAATAGAATAGAATAGAATAGAATAGAATAGAATAGAATAGAATAGAATAGAATAGAACAGAATAGAATAGAATAGAACAGAATAGAATAGAATAGAATAGAATAGAACAGAATAGAATTTTATTGGCCAAGTGTGATTGGACACACAAGGAATTTGTCTTGGTGCATATGCTCTCAGTGTACATAAAAGAAAAGATACGTTCGTCAAGAATCATAAGGTACAACACTTAATGATAGTCCGGGTACAAATAAGCAATCAAATCATATTAGGAACCAGTCAATATAAATCATAAGGATACAAGCAACAAAGTTACAGTCATTAGTGGGAGAAGATGGGTGATGGGAACGATGAGAAGATTAATAGTAGTGCAGACTTAGTAAATAGTTGACAGTGTTG